>APFE030153712.1:327051-369697 GCA_000404065.3 Pinus taeda
TATATGCTTGGAACGATCATGAAACACGGGATTCTCTGATAATTGGATCCCACTCTAGTTGTCGCAGAGGATCACGGTGGTATCCAACACATGTCCAAACAGCTCACTGAAGAGCTTCCTCAACCAGACAGCTTCATAGGAGGCCATACTAGCAGCTATGTATTCGGCCTCGGCGGTGCTCAAGGCAACCGATTTCTGCTTCCTGCTCATCCAGGATATTGAAGCAGAACCCAAAGGAAAACGTCCAGAAGTGCTCTTGCGATCCACCACATTGCCAGCCCAATCAACATCAGAATAACCATGCAGCCTCACATCTTCGGCAGTGTATCTCAATCCATGATTGATTGTGCCCCGAAGATATCTCAGAAGATTCTTGGCACCAATCCAACGTATATGATGAGGCTCAACCATATATTAGCTCAATGTGTTAACTGGAAAACATATGTCCGGACAGGAGTTCACTAAGAACATCAGTGCTCCTATGAGTTGACGATACTCAGAAGCATTTCCTGATTCAAGTCCAGCAGCACTACCACATAACTTCTTAAAGTTAAGTTCCATCGAAGTAGTCACAATCTTGCAATCCACCATCCCAAATCTTTCCAATATCTTCACAACATATTTTCCTTGAGAGAGGAAAATTTCACCTGGCTTTTGCCAGACCTCCAACCCTAGGGAATAGTGCATCGGTCCTAGGTCCTTCATCTCAAATTCAGAAGCCAACTCTCTCTTACATTTGTGAATGAGAGGGTTTGCACCTGTTAGAAAGAGGTTGTCCACATAAAGTACCAGAATGAGAGGTTTATCATTTTCAACCTTAAAGCTTAAAGTAAAGGTTCGGATCGGCTTCACTTCTAGTTTATCCCAACTTCATCAGATAGCAATCGATCCTCTCATACCAAGCCCGAGGTGCTTACTTTAATCCATAGAGAGCTTTCTTCAACCTACATACATGAGATTCCCGATCATGAACCTCAAACCCCTTGAGTTATTCCACATAGACTTCCTCTTTGATTGAACCATGAAAGAAAGAGGTCTTGACATCCATCTTATGTAGGTTCCATCCTTGTGAGGCAGCAAGGGCTATGATCGAGCAAATGGTGGTGTATCGGGAAACAGGTGAAAATATCTCATCGTAATCTACACATTCCTTTTGAGAGAAGCCTCAAGCAACAATGTGAGCACTTCCATCAACGCCATGCTTGATTTTGTAGAGCCACTTAGAGGTGACAACCGATTTGTCCTGAGGTCTAGGGACCACATCCCAGACATCATTCTTCATAATTGACTCGTATTCTTCATTCATAGTATCCTTCCATACTTGATGCTTCACGGCTTCTTCGAATGATGAAGGCTCATTTTGAATGATAATGCTCATGGTGGTCAAATATCCTTGATACCTGTTTGGCTTCTTGCTTTTACAAAAAGTCCACCTTGGTGCAATGTGTCTCTCGGCATCTTCGAGAGTGTCCCTAAGCCATGAGGGTCTCCTTTTGGAGGAGGAGGGCTCATGAGGAGGATCAGCAACATCCATAGGTTCATCAACATCAGGCATCGTTTCGTCTTCTTTTGCACCCTGATTACCAGTGTCAGCTTCTTTGTCCTTCCTTAGGATAGGAAGGTTGTTGATCTTCCTGAGGGCCATATCTTCGTTGAAGGTGATATTATGACTTATCTCAACTTCCTTTGACCAACCACATAAATTCTATATCCCTTAGAATTTTCACTATAGCCCACAAAGATTCCTTTCTTCCCAGATGCACCCAATTTGCTTATTTTCTCTTTTAGCACACGAAAATATACGGGACTTCAAAAAATTCTAAAATGAGAGACATCTGGTAGGGCCTTATAACGAAGATGGGCAAACCTTCGATGCCATAGTTCAGATTGTAGAGATGTGTCGCAAGACATGGCTCCAAATGGACTTCCTCCAACTTGATACAAAGTGTCACAACCCTGAACCCAAGAGTAAAAGCATCTTTAAAATTTCTTTTCAAACACGTACCTTTCCATCGATGAATGCCACCTTGAATCCTTTGTCCTCCATGGCTAAAATGGACGCTAGGTTCTTCTTGAGATCAGGTACATATAGTAATTCTTGCAAATGAATAATATTACCTTGATTCAATTGAAGGGTAACATTCCCTACTCCCTTCATGGGATAGGTGGCATCATCTCCAAGGATGATCTCCTTTTTTTCTCCTTTTCTGTCAGATTAGAGAGGGCTTCCTTGTATCCGGTGAAGTGCCTTGAGGCACCACTATCAATCAGCCAATTTCCCAAAGTGTCTGGAGGAGAAGCAATGGAGAGGGTCGATATAAGATAATACTCTTTTTGCTTATTGTTAACAACATTTCATTCTTCATACCTGGAGTTCCTTGATTTCTTGGAGGGTCGACAATTTCCTTGATGTCCCGCATTCCTTTTTCCTTTGCCATTGGACTTGCCATTCCTTTGATCATTGTTGTTGAAGTTGCCTCTGTAATGATTGTGATCATCATCATGCGATGTGTCCCTTCTATTTGGACACTCCCTTGCATAGTGGCCAAACTTATTGCAAACAAAGCACCTTCCCTTCCTTCCTCCCTTATATCCAAACTTTCCATGGAAATGACCTTTAGACCCTGCATTATTTCTCTTTTGGCATGAGCGAAGAATGCAGTGGGGTTGCTTCTGTTAGAAGGAATTTCTTGCTCCACCATTCTTGTTTCTTCTTGAATGCATCTCGACATCAATTCTTCAAACTCTGGAATTCGATCATTGTTGAGAATGGTGGTTCTAAATACATACCACTCAGGTGGGAGTCCTCCAAGGGTGGTGAGAGTAAGTTCCCTGTCAGGAATGACTTCTCTAATCAAGAGTAGATCATTCTTGATCTCAGTAATCCTCAATAAATAGGATTGAATATCCTCGTCCTTGCCCTTCTTAATATCCTTCAACTTATTCTTGAGAAATAGAATTTGATTAGCATTACTAACCTTGAACATGCCGATCAACCTATCCTATATCTCCTTGGAGGTCTTCAATTCGGAGATTTAGGCCACTAGATGCTTGTCAGTGGAATCCCTAATAATCTTCTTTTCTTTGACTTTAGCCCTATTGTACTTGGTCTTCGCAGCAGTCAGTGCATTTGAAGGAGGCTTAGGGATTTTACCCTGCACATAGTCCATCACTTCTTTTTCTTCCATGGTCAAATCAAGAGACATCTTCCAACTATGATAGTCAAATTTATCATGGAGCTTGTCTTCAGCCAAGAAGTAGGATGAGGAACCCATTGAACCTTTTGTCCTTGTCCAGCTGTCTTTGGTGATTGTTTTTTCACTCTTGCTTGGGCTTTGTCTTCACCTCAGCTTTGATACCATGTTAATTTTAGGCAACAATGGTATGTTCTATGCTTTAGATCAATCTTACTTCAATTTATTTATCAGCCCAGTATCAATATTCATATTAGCAATCACATCAACATGATAGTAAATTGCAGATAGAACATAAACATAAACAGTAGAAGACAAGCCAAGACAAGAGGACACAAGATGTGACACCAGCCAGGGACAAACCCCAATGTGGGGAAAACCCTTGATCAAATCTTCTTTTAGTCTTCAATGGTTCAATAGAGAGAGATAGTACAATTTACAAATCTGATAATTTATAACAGCAGCAAAAGAGCCCTAACCAGAAAAGTCAACACTGGTGAATAGGGCAAATTTGACCCTTAGCAAGTTGGTCAACTTCAGTCAACTTCGGCCTCCAAACAACAAGATAAAACAACCCTCAAAACAGTCAAATTCAGCCCAGTCAAAGTCTGGTCAAATAGCCCACCTGCGGTCAGTCCTAGCTAAAGTCAACGTTGGTCAACAATCAACGTTTAGCCTCGATTTTTGTGCCCAAAAATGCGGCCTGCCCAAACAGAGGTAGCCCTCACAAAAACGCAGTGAAAGGAGGTCAACGCATGTTGGTCAACACTTGGTCAAACTATCCAGAAATTTGGTCTCCTGAAATTTTGGACGTGTGGAGAGATAGAGGCCCAAAAATCCGTACCCAATTAATGAGGAGAGAGAGAGAGAGAAGTGTGAAGATGAGTGTGTCCAAATGAGGCTAAGTCACCTTCTATTTATATGTAACATTGAAGATCAATAGACGTGACTGTTGGGCTTCTGAGCCTACATAAGTTTGTTGGTCGGCCTTGACAATTTGACCATAATCAAAATAAATTCATAACTTCATTTATACATGTCAAAATCGAATGATCTTTAGATCAATTCTACACCTCTAGGAGAGAGGAATCCAAGAAAAATATCAGTTGTCATAAATAAGATGACCCATGTGGAGTTTGGCCCTAGTTGCCAATTTTAACACAAGAGGACCAAATATAACTCATTGAGCTAGAAACTACAACAATGAATCCTCTCCAAGAATCCAAGGTTACATCAAGGATTAGGGAGGGTTTACAACCTCTACCCTAATCTCTTCTTATGTGACAAGCTTGCTCTTACCCAAAGATTATTGCAGCAACAAAAACCACAACCATCCTTTCAAAAACCCTAACCATCCATGAAAAGAAAGGAGAGATGGAAAATCTAACATTAAACTTGTCCGTTTAACTTCTTCCTCCCAAAGTTATTCAACTAAGTGGTGGGGAACTCCCACAACTCAAACCATGCCTTTGGCAAATGAATCTCTCCTCAATTTATACCTTTTACGTCAAGTACTAGTGAATAAATTAATAGTAAATAGGAAGTAAAACCTTAGAAGTCGAGCACTCCTCTTTAGAGTGATTTTACGTTTGATTTAATCACAATTTGACATGCATTACCTCCTCCTTTGTGGTAGCTCCTCCAAATATGTAACTCATGCTTTGAACAATGTGTAATGCTTCATAAGGCCTCGTTGATTTAGGTCATAAATATTATCACTATTCATCCTTGGAGTGGAGTTATCCTCTTCAAGAGACCTTCCCTTCAGGTAATTTTGAGGTCAAAATGGATCTCAAAATAAAAAATGTACTATCGAAATTAATTTTAAAAGAACTAGTAGGATTTGAGATGATGATGTTAACAATAAGGATAAATAATTTTGGAAGGAAAGGAAGAAACTTACTCTTTTTAATCATACTTTTTACTTGTCTCCTTATAGCTTTACTCAAATTTCAAGTGTAGACACTCGTTGGATGTGGAATAAAATTACACATCCAAAGAGTACCCGCTTTGCATACTTTTGATAGACCCATTGTGAGATAAATTAGGATTCAAGATGATAATGTCAACCATAAAGGTAGATATTTTTTGAGGGAAAGGAAGAAAACTACCTTTTTTAATCATTTTTCGACTTATATTCTTGTAGGTTTGCTCAAATTTCAAGTGTAGGCACTCGTTGGATGCAAAATGAGATGAGTGCCTACACTTGAAATTTGAGCAAACCTATAAGGAAATAAGTTGAAAATAAAATAAAAAAAGTAGTTTTTTCCTCTCTTGGAAAATTCACAACTCTTATTTTGTTATTTTCCTTAGGAAGCGCATTTTAGACCTCAAAGTTCCCTTAGTGCTTGAACATTCAAACACTCTCTCACTCCATTGCATCATTTTGCTAGGGCATTCCTCCAGCCTTTTTCTATGGTATGGGGCTCCTCCATGTGAGACATTTTGCCTTTGCATGCATGGAATGGTGTTAGTTTTTGTAGCATTGGACAGGTGTGCTAGTCTCGATTTGTGTCAAAGAGGCTAAGAACACAAGATCTTCAAAACCCATAAAAGGTTTCGCGAGATAAGCTTGCGAAACGCCTTTATTAAATTAATTAACCATCATTTAAAAAATGTGTAAGTCTAACTTAGGAAACTAGTTAATTAATAGGAATTAATTAAGGAAATGTGATAATTCTCTAGAAACTCACACGGATTGAGTTTGAGACGATCTTATCCATTGATGGAGATCTAATCATGGTTGTTGGTTCACCAATGAGAAATTATAAGATCAGGTCGATGGGGATGAAGATAAACACATCGAGTGAGAGGAAGAGTGAGTCCCTTGGGCAAATCAAACTATCCAGTTGTCGTGATTCGGTACAAGAAGAAGAGTTCAACCAAGAGGAGGGAAGCAGAGATAGAGGAGAAACAACAGAGAGATTCTAGAGGAGCTTTCTAGTTCCAGAGAGGAAACAACACAGAGGCCGAGTGATTCCACTCATAGGTTGTGCAAAGGTTGTGCAAAAGCCTCAAGGCAGTTCGATTCAATTGAGCAGGGTGATTCAGGTGTTAGAGGTCGGGAAAATTTCCAGAAGGCCAAGCGAGTCACTTCCAGAGGTAGAGTCAACCAAGACGTCAGAAATTCCAGGAGGAGTGTAAGTGGGGCCTACACAAGCACTACCCAGAGGCTCATGCAGGGGTATTTCGTGTGGCCCAGTAGAGCCAGTTTCTGGAGGCAGATCGGTGGTGGGTGATACAAATTGTCTGACAGATGTTTTGGCCAAATTATTTGCTGTGGATTGTCAGTTTGGGCATCCAGATATTGTACTCAAATCTTGCTATTGCATAATAATAAAATAAACCCTCATTTGTTGCACCAGTTTTCCCAAGTTGGGTTTCTCCAGGGACTTTTCTCCAAAAAAATTGGTGTCATTTTTATTGTGTGTGCATGGTTTTCTCAATTCTACTTTTGCTTCCGAAGTGCATTTTATTTTTGGTGAAAAGTGCAGTAATGATTTATTCATTGTTTGTCGTAATAGCAAATAAACTGCACATAATAATATTTAGTTAGAAGAATAATTTCCAGTTGTTGCAATAGTGGAAATTTCACATGGTATCAGAGCATAGTTGATCAGAGCGTGGCTCAATAAGGAAATGGAAATTTTGCAGCTTCAGAGGGAGTCTTTGGGCAAAATATTTGGATCTGTGCAGACCACCAGCAAAAAGTGTGAATTAGCAGAGGCAAGGTTGGATTTTCGGTTTGCAGGCAATAGAAAATTCAAAAAGACTCGGTTGCGGTGATTTACAGGCAATTGCGTTGCCGAGTAGTTTCGGTGAGCAAATTTGTAATTTCGTCAAGTTGATCTAGGCACAGTTGGTTTGCAGTTACGGATCAACGTTCGGTGGAAGAGGAAAGCACATAGAGGAATCTCCAGAATTTCCCTAAGGGTTTCTAGATCTAGTTTTCTGGAGGAAATCCAAGATTCGATAGCAGAAGGCAGTAGTAGGGCAGATATGCACATTCTAGGAGGGAGTGCGAGTAGTCGAGTAGGAAAGGGAGGAGATTCTTGTTTATATTCCCAGATTTGAGTTTTACAAAAATGGCTTCAGCGGGACTTCGAGATCAAGATAGGCTTGATGGAGCATCTAACTATCGTATCTAGAAATCCATAATGACTTTCCTTCTTGGTCTGAAGACATATGTAGAAAACGTTGTTGCCATACCTACAGATAAACAACATCTAGAGAACTACAATAATGATATGGCCAAGGCGAAGAGGATGATACTCGATGGAGTTCAAGACCATATAGTCCCGCATCTAGCTAGCAAGAATACTGCCGAAGAAATGTAGGAGCAGTCACAATTCTTCTCCAGGATCCTTCTGAGAACCGAAAAATGTTTTTGAAAGAGAAGTTGAGAACCACGAGGATGTAGAAGGGTGGAGTCACTCCTTATCTCACCAAATTTAGAATGTCCGAGAAGAGTGTTCAATAGTTGGAGAGACACCTCCTAATACGCTAGTGCGTACGACCCTCAATGGTTTCACCAAGGAGTGGGCAACTTTTTTCCAAGGTATTTCTGGACGAGATCAACTACTTAGATGGGATTGGTTGTGGATTGATTTCACACTGGAAGAGATGAGGCTTGCTCTTGTTGAGAGTAAAATCAGTGGTAGCAATAGCAGAGGACTAAAGAGTGTGAAAGATGAGGAGAATGTAGCCCTTGCATCAAAAGGGAAGGCGAAGAAAGGTCCCAGTTAGGGACAAGGCTCACAAAGAGAAGAAAAGAAGAAAGATCTGTTGAAGATCAAGTTCTTCATGTGTGGTGAGTTTGGTCACTACAGTACCTAGTGTCCCAAGAAGAAGCAAGAGCATACAACAGCCTCAGTAGAGATCGATAATTTGTCCAATAGGTTGGAGGACGAATTTGCTTTGTATGTAGCTATACCTCCAGGAGAGGTGGGGAGATCTTGAGCTTTAGTTCCCAAAGTTGCAAAGGTTTGGGCAAGAACCAAGGAGGACAACATCGAATAGATAATTCCTCATAGATCATTACCTTAGCTATAGGAGACCGAAACATTTCATTAGCAGATGGATCATGATGTTCAACATGGCGCAGTTAGATCTTGAGGGACAGTTTCAAAGACTAGTTGCAGTCAATTACTTGAGGGGCGCAGAACTAGTCAGAGCGCAAACAATTACTCAATAAACAATGTAGATGCTAATTTCAGTGAGAGACTCAAGAGATAGTTACAGAGCCAGTACAAGGACAAGTAGATTCAAAGATTAATTCTCAGTTGCAGTAGTTGTAGCAGCAACAACATGAGATCGGTTGCAGTGAAGAGCAGTGTTGGCAGTAGTGCAGGGAGGCATAGTGCAGTGTCAGCGGTAGCACAGATGTAGGGTGGTTCAACTAAAGTGTTAGCAGTTGAGTCAGAGTGTGCACAATAACTTGGTGGGCAGTGACAAGTTGTCATAGATGTTAGACATTAGCAACGTGAGGGAAGATGTTACGGGAGAAAGACAGAGGAACACCTTCCTCGCTAAGAGGGAGTGTTAGTTTTTGTAGCATTAGATAGGTGCTCTAGTCTCAATTTCAATTTGTGTCAAAGAAGCTAAGAACACGAGATCTTCAAAACCTAGAAAAGGTTTTGCGAGACAAGCTTGCGAGATGCCATAATTAAATTAATTAACCATCATTTAAAAAATGCCTAAGTCTAACTTTAGGAAACTGGTTAATTAATAGGATTTAATTAAGGAAATGTGAGAATGCTCTAGAAACTCACACAGATTTAGTTTGAAATGATCTTAGTCATTGATGGAGATCTAATCCTGGTCATTGGTTCACCAAAAAAGGATTATAAGAGCAAGTCGATGGGGATGAAGATAAACACATAGAGTGAGAGGAAGAGCGAATCCCTTGGGTGAATCGAACTATCCAATTGTTGTGATTCAGTGTAGGAAGAAGATGTCGAGCCAAAGGAGGGAAGCAGAGATAGAGGAGCAACAATAGAGAAATTTTGGAGGATATTTCTAGTTCCGGAGAGGCAGCAATAGAGAGGTCGAGTTATTTCACTTAGAGGCTGCATAGGGGTTGCACAGAAGCCTCAAGAAGGCAATTCGATTCAGCTGAGGAGCAGGGTGATTCAGGTGTTAGAGGCCTGGAAAATTTCTAGAAGGCCAAGCGAGTCACTTCCAAAGGCAGAGTCAGCCAGGACGTCAAATTCTGAGCAGTTCCAGAAGGAGTGCGAGTAGGGCCTACGCAAGCACTATGCAGAAGCTCACATAGGGGTATTTAGAGTGGCCTAGTAGAGCCAATTTCTGGAGCTGAATGGTGATGGAGTGACTCACAAATATTTTGGCCAGATTATTTGATGTGGATTTCCAGTTTGGGAATCCAGATATTGTACTGAGATCTTGCTGCTGCATAATAATAAAATAAACCCTCATCTGCTTCACCGGTTTTCCCAAGTTGGGTTTTTCCGAGGACTTTTGTCTGAAAACAACAGTGTCGTTTTTATTTGTGTGCGTAGTTTTTTCTCAGTTCCAGTTTTGCTTCTGCAATGCATTTTATTTTTGGTGAAAATTGCAGTAGTCATTTTATTCGTTGCTTGTCGTAATAGCAAATAAACTGCACATAATAATATTTAGTTAGAAGAATAATTTCTAGTTGTTGCAATAGTGAAAGTTTCACAAATGGGTCCATAATGCCACTTGTCATCTTCATAAGCAAATGCCTTTTATGATTCAACAATGTTGCATGGCACCTCATGCAAAGAGTTTGCCTCCAAATATGTAAAAAAGGCCTCGAACAATGTATCATAAGCCTGAAATGCCCCAAACATTGAAAATATGCCTTCAAATATGTGGAATCTCCTCCATTAGGGTTATCTCTCTCCCTTTCGTATCTTGAACATGCCCTAGCCACCTCCTTGTAGAAAAGGCCTCCAACAATGTATTGTTACCACCAATTGCCTCAAAAAGTGAAAATAACCCTCCAAATATGCAGAAGTTGCTCCATTAGGGTTATTTCTCACACTTTCCTATCTTCAACATGCCCTAGCCACCTCCTCTACGAGGGTTTTCAACCTTTTATGCTTATTTTCCCTTTTTCCCTCTATGTGTCATGCTCTAAAGCTCAAATAAGGTGGGTGTTCATCTCCTTAGGTTATGTTTGACCCTTACCTCACCATAAACCATACCTCGACCTCACCATAAACCATACCTCAATGTTAATTTTAGATAACAATGGTATGTTCTATGCTTAAGAGAAATTTACTTCAATTTTCTTATTAGCCCAATATCAATTTCCAGACTAGCAATCACATTAACATGACAATAAATGCAGATATAACATAAATAAAACAATTGAAGACAAGCCAAGACAAGAGGACACAAGATATGGCGCTAGCCAGGGACAAACCCCAATGTGGGGAAACCCTTTGATCAATTCTTCTTATTATTCTTCAAAAGTTCAGTAGAGAGAGAGTACAATATGCAATATTCACTAGCCCAATCAAAGTGAAATTTGTCTAGTCAAACAGCAGCCACAGGAAGCTCTAACCAGAAAGTCAACGCTGGTCAACAGGGAAGATTTTGACCTCCAAAATAGCTGAGTCAAACCTAGTCAACTCGACCTCCAACAGTTATTTGAATCAGCCCAAAACAATCTTGAAAAACTCAGTCAAACTTGGTCAATGCAGGTCAACACTGCAGTGAAACCCTTATGCAGTCAACGTTGGTCAAACGATACGGAGTGCCTCGATTTTTGTGCCCATAAATATGACTTGCCCAAACAAAAGTTTCCCTCACAAAAAACAGTCAAATAGTTCAATGTTGCTGGTCAAAACACTGGTCAAACTTCCCTGAAATTCGGTCCACGCAGAAAACTGTGTTCTTCTTCTTCGCACGTGTGGAGAGAGGTTGTCCTGAAATCCGTACCCAATTGGATGAGGAGAGAGATGAATGAGAAGGTGAGAGATGTCCAAATGAGGCAAAGGCACCTTCTATTTATATGCAAACGTTGAGGATGAATAGACGCGACTGTTGGGCTTTTGAGCCTACATTAGTTTGCTAGCCGACCTTGACAATTTGTCCATAAACAAAATCAATTCATAATTCCATTTGTACATGTCAGAATGAGATGATCTTTAGATCAATCCTACACCTCTCGGAGAGAGGAATCCAATAAAAATATCAGCTGCATCATATGAGTTGTCCAAGGTGGATTTTTTTGATTTGTGGTAGCATCGTATGTGCTCTAGCCATGAAAATTGGTGGAGAGGCTATAGCACATGAGATCTCCAAGACCCAGAAATGGTTTGGGCAGAATCTAAACAATTTGGGAGATATTAAAATAATTATTATTTTTAATGGAGTTCCTAAGTCTAAACTACGAAAAAGAAAATATTAATGTGAATTAATATAAAACTGAGTTAGAATGGTCCAAAAGTCATGGATCAAGCCAAATCTAATCTTAGTCATTGATTAGAGATTTAATCTTGTCCATCGATGAACCAACGAGAAAAGTATAAGAGGAGGCTTGAGGGTCAGTTGGAGAATACACCGAGTTGATCAAGAATGTGATTTTATGGGGCAGGGCTTGCTGAGGAAATCGAAGGAGTGATCAGAGTTGCAGCTAAGAGGCAGTGAATACAGTAGCAGAGAGGTGGAGATAGTACCGGGAGCATCAACACAGAAGTCGGGAGAGGGTTGACACAGAGCTAGCTAGAGGCCATGCAGAGGCAGCCAGGAGCTGCGCAGAGCCTTAGGAGGGCCCGTGTGGGAGATGCAAAGGCTCCAGAGGTTGACGCAGAGCCCCGAGAGGCTGACACTGGGAAATTGCGTGTGGCAGATTGGAGTTGGAGAGCTAGATAGGGTGATGCAGTCCCTATTAGGGTGACAAAGAGCAGCAAAAGTGTTGCTATCAAATCTTTCATCCGGTGATTTAGCCAGAATATCTGTCTTCCACTGAGAGGTACTACTGCCGAGGGCATTCTCTGTTGGGTGAGCCATTTCTGGCACCCAGGTTGTATTCTGAAGCTACTTAATAATAAAACCCTTTGATAGCTGCACTGGTTTTCCCGCATTGGGTCTTTCCGGGGACATTAGTCCAAAAACAATGGTGTCACTTGTGCTTGTTTTCTTTCAGTTGATGATCTGTATGTGTTGATACTGTACTTGTATTTATTTTCAGTATTCACATAGTAAATAACTTGGTAAGTAATTGAACAAGTAGGAAGAAATAAATTAGATAGTACAGGAAGAATTTCTAACAGATAGACTTAGAGATTCCAACATGGTATCAGAGGGTTGTTGCAGATCCCGAATGATAGCAATTGTTCCTAGCAAAAAGCAGCAAGAAAGGGGTGACGCAGAGAGCCTGCGTCATAAGTTCGAGCCAGGAGGAGGATCAGCGATAAGGCAGAGAGGAGCAGACCTGACCTACGCAGTGCCCTGTCATCTTTCTCAGCTAGGAAGGATCGACACTATGGCTAGGAAGTGCAGATTGTACTGGTGCTAGGATTGCGTAGAGCTTAGAGGCTCTAACCTTCAGACTGTTAGGGCATAGGAGGCTGTGGGTAAGTTGCGGAGTGAAGCTGGTGCGGTACTGTGGTCAGAACAGTGCCTAACAGCGCAAGACCAAGGAGGAGGGAGTTGCTGTCGAGGATTGGCAAAGGGATTTCTAGAGGGGAAATCGAAGCTCAAAGGGAGTCAAACCGAGAACCCCCAGACGAGAGTAGAGAGACTTGAAAGAGTCGAAAGAGGAGTAGCGAAATGGCAGTGAATGGGCTAAAGATATCAAGATAGACTGGACGGAGCTTCAAATTTCGTAGTCTGGAAGGCCAGGATCTTGTCCATTCTAGACAGGTATCGCATCAAACACTTCACCTTGAAAACGATAGCAATCCCAGTTGACCTAGCTGAAAATGACAAGTACGAGGAGGCAATGGCCAAGGCAAAGTGCATCATCCTTGATGGTGTCAAGGATCATGTGGTTCCACACATTGCCGAGAAGGAGATGGCAAATGAGATGTGGGAGGCCCTGAAGAAATTGTACTAGTATACTTCTGTGCAGAGGAGGATGTTACTTGAAAATCAGTTGCGGTCATATCAGATGCAAAAGTGAGAACAAATAGATGTCTTCCTCATTGGATTGAAGGAGATCCGTGATCATCTAACTTCCATAAGGGCCACACTGGATCAAGAACTGATGGTGAAGACTGCATTGAACGCAGTCTCAAAGGATTGGGAGGTATTTGTCTAGAGCATATTGGGCAGGATGAGCCTTCTAGATTGGGAGGAACTATGGGCGGATCTTTGTCAAGAAGAGATCAGACTGGTATCCAAGGCGGGGAGTAGCGGAAAAGGGGTCAAAATCAAGGAGGAGGAAGAAGATGCGGCTCTCGCATCTACGAGAAAGTAGGAGAAAAGAAAGAAGAAGGACCTCTCCAAGGTCAAGTGCTTCCATTGTGGGGAGCTGGGTCACTATGCGAACCATTGTCCCAGGAAGAAGAGCAAGGGAGAGAGTTTTGAGACCAAGGTTGCGCCAGCTAAGGCGGAGAAGGAAGCGGAAACTGATGACGACTGTGCCATGAGTGCTCATGCACCTCGAGAGAAGAGGTGGGGAGACATCGAGCTGTAATCAAAGAGACTATAGCAATGTTGCATGAAGCGAGGATGTTTTTTGGAAGCGGGGACGCGGAAGCATCATTTTCCAAAAATCTAGGAAGCGAAGCGTCTGCTATGTATATATATATATATATATATATATATTTTGCATTTATACTCAAAACAAACATCCCAAATACCAAATTAGTTGTAGAAGACATGAAAACATGCATATTTTTGCATAAATCAAGATAGATATAACATCTATTGTACATTAATGATTAATTATTCGAGCATCAACCATTTAGATGCATCAACCATCTAGAATCTAGATTCTTCTCCTCTTGTCTAGCCTTTGCCTCTACCTCGATTGTCTAAGGATATTAGTCAACATTGCCCAATTTTGATCAAACTACCTAATTCAAGACTTAAAATATGGTAGAAAAAGCTTAACATGCTTGATCGATGATTTTGACTTGATTGAAAGGTAATTTTTTGCTAAGGGCGTGCCACGTGACAAAGGAGTTCAACAATTAACACCACCAACACTAGGGTACATATAGGGCTTGGTGCTCTTGATTAAATGCTAATCGCATACCTTCATACTTGATATAATTTAATGAAATGCCACAATCCCATTGATCCTGAATTCCTGAAAACTATTAAGTCTGCTGAATTTTGAATAGGATATGAAATTCTATTTTCTCCATATGAAGTCCAATGAGGCTGGAACCACTCTCAAACATCTCGAGTCATTTCATGGTAATGTTAAAAATTTAAGTAAAAGAATGAAAATGAAAAAAAAAGGAGAATGTCCCTTTTACTTTAAGAAATTAACATTACCACGAGGGAGCATTTGCTATATTTATATTTTTTTGCCTTCATTCCTCACCCTAACCCAAGGTGGACCCACCCCCAACAAGCAAACTAACCAAAAGATAAAAAATAAAAATCGATTTTCTTAGGTCGTGCGGTGCACTTTCCGGAAGCGTGTATGGAACTGTACGGGAACCGTACGATTCGCCCTCTGAAGCGCCGCACTTCGTACGGCCGAAGCGTCGTACAAAACGTGCTTCAGAGATTCCGAAATGCGTTTTGGAGGGACGCTTCCGGAATTTCCAGGAAGCGTCCATACCAGTCTGAAATGCGTTTCGGAATTTCGGAACCGCGCTTCCGGGGATGCTTCCTGGACGCATCCATACGGTATGCGCTTTGGGCATTAGATCGGGGGGGGGGGACGTTTCCTGCAACATTGTCCTAGATAAAGTGGTACCTGATGTCTGTATACTTGGAGCGATCATAGAACACGAGATTCCTCAAAAATCGAATCCCCCTCTGGTTGTCATAGAAGATCACGATGATATTGAACACGTGTCCAAACAACTCACTGAAGAGCTTCCACAACCAAACAACTTCACACGAGGTCATACTCGCAGCTATGTATCCGGCCTCATCGGTGCTCAAAGCAACCAACTTTTGCAACCTTCTCATCCAGGATATCGAAGCAGAACCCAAAGAGATCCAACACCTAGAAGTGCTCTTGCGATCCTCCACACTGCCTGCCCTATCAACATTCAAATAATCATGCAACTTCATATTTCCGACTGTGTATCTCAATCCATGAGAGATTGTGCCCTGAAGATATCTCAAAAGATTCTTGGCACCAATCCAGTGAGGCTCAACCGTATATGAGCTCAACATGCTAACTGCAAAACATATATCCGGACTGGAGTTCACCAAGAACATCAATGCTAGTATGAGTTTATGAAACTCAGAGGCATTTCCCAAATCAGGTCTGGCATCACTACCGCATAACTTCTTAAAGTTAGGCTTCATCGAGGTAGTCATGGACTTGCAGTTCTGAATACAGAATCCAACTCCCTCTTACTTTTGCAAATGAGAGGGTCTGCACCTATTAGAAACAGGTCGTCCTCATAAGGTGCCAGTATGAGAGGTCTATCATCCACATCCTTCAAGCAATGGTTTGGATCGGCTTCACTCCTAGTGAATCTCAGCTTCATCAGATAACTGTTTATCCTTTCATACCAAGCCCAGGTGCTTGCTTCAAGCCATAGAGGGCTTTCTTCCACCTGCATACATGAGATTCCCGATCATGAATCTCAAACCCCTCGGGTTGTTCCAAATCTGTGGACTTGCTACATGAGGGGAATGGTCCCCTTGTAAGTTTTCCTTCGATACATCTCAGACATGTACCTCCATGCTCTTCTTGAACTCGGACATCCCTGTCACCATCTGTCTTATATCGGGTAGGGCCCCACAATGAAGATGGGCAGGCCATAGAAGAGATGTGTCACATGACATGGTCCCCATTGAACTTCCTGCCAACCTTGAACACAAGAGTAAAAGCATCTTTAATTTTTTTTTTTTCAAACACGTACCTTTCCATTGATGAATGCTACCGTGAAACCTTTGACTTCCATTGTCGAAATGGACACCAGGTTCTTCTTTGAGATCGTGTTACCTCCATTCAATTGAAGAGTAACATTCCCTACACCCTTTTCGAGATAGGTGGCATCGTCTCCAAGAATAATCTCCACGATTGTCTCCTTCAAGAGAGCTTCCTTGCATTCGATGAAGTGCCTTGAAGCACTATTATCAATAAGCCAAATTCCCAAAGAGTCCAGTGGAGAGGGCTGACATAAGATAATACTCCTTTTGCTTATCAGAAACAACATTTGATTCTTCATACCCGGAGTTCCTTGCTTTCTTGAAGAGTCGGTCGTTTTCATGATGTCTCTGCATTCCTTTTTCCTTTGCCATTGTACCTGTCATTCCTTCGATCATTGAAGATGCCCCTGGAATGATTGTGATCATCATCATGTGATGTGTCCCTTCTATTTTGGACACTCCCTCGCATAATGGCTGAAATTGCAAGCAAGGCATCTGACTTTCCTTCCACCCTTAGATTCGAACTTCTCATTGAAGTGACCTTTAGGTAGGCCACCAGATGCTTCTGTTGCACCACTCTGATAATCTTCTTTGCTTCGACTTCACCCTTGGTGAATTTGAAGTGGGATGAGGAACCCATTGAGCTTTTTGTCCTTTCCAGCGGTCTTTGGTGATTGCTCTTTCACTCTTGCTTGGGCTTTGTCTTCACCTTAGCTCTGATAACATGTTAATTTTGGTATGTTCTATGCTTAGAGAAAATTTACTTCAATTTTCATATTAGCTCAATATCAATTCCAGATAAGCAATCACATTTAGCATGATAGTAAAATGTAGATAGAACATAAACATTAATCACAAAAGAATTGCCAAGACAAGAGGACACAATATGTGGCGCCAGCCAGGGACAAATCCCAATGTGGGGAAACCCTTGATCAATTCTTCTTATATTCTTCAATAGTTCCGTAGAGAGAGAGATAGTACATATACATTAGAAGTCAACATTTTAACTTGTCAAAATAAGAGCAGAGATCTTCTCTAGGAAGATGACACATGAGGTAGCAGATCTGAACATAGGTGATTCCATCACCATTTTGTACACATCATTGTGTTGCACCCATCACTGTGCTACACTTCATTACACTATGTTTTACTCATCATACCTGTGCTGCACCATTCATACTGCACTTCATTACACTAAGCTTCACCTGGCTAGCTGACTAATCCTCAATGCAATGATACCAATCCACGACAATAGTTCTATCCATATCATATTGCAGCATCATCATATAGCCTTCTACTGATCAGTAGTATGACAGTTCCATGATCTGAAGCTTCAAAATACCCATACAAAATATTGACTATGGTGTTATGGCCTGCAGCCTAACACAGTTTTCCTGTAGCAGCTTATACTATGTTGCTCACAAGGAAGCCTGCACCTTCATACATGATCAACTCATCAATCTGGTTTCTAACAATGATGGAGCTCCAGCAAGGTCACTGAACATAGACCCAACAAACATCAAATGCTGCTCCAAAAAGCATATATCAGTTCACTATTTTAGGGCTCTCTGTTCGCTGCATTGCTGGACTGGTTAGGGCACTCTAACAGTAGTCCTGATAACCTTCAAAATATGCCCAAAATAGCCCTCCTCAATTGTGGCTACCTTTCTAAGAGTGGAGGAAAGCCTTGGCTGCAATGCTGGGCTGTTCCAACCCCATTCCACCCTTCGGTCTCCTCTTATCCACTGTGGCTTGCTACAACAAGCTGTCCCTTGTTGATTTGGGGTAGCATTGGATGTGCTCTAGCCATGAAAATTGGAGGGGAGGCTAAAACACATGAGTTCTCCAAGACCCAGAAATTGTTTGGGTAGATTCTAACTGGTTTGGGAGATATTAAAATAATTAATATTTTTAATGGATCCTAAGTTTAAACTTAGGAAAAATAAAATATTAATGGGTATTAATATAAAACTGGGTTAGAATGTTCCAAAAGTCATGGATCAAGCCAAATCTAATCTTATCCATTGATTAGAGATTTAATCTCGGTCGTTGATGGATCAATGAGAAAAGTATAAGAGGATGCTTGAGGGTTAGTTGGAGGACACATCAGTGATCAGTCATTCTATTCACTAGAGCGGGGTTTGCTAAGAGGAATAGAATCAGTGATCAGTAGCGAGGGGTAGTGAATACATAGTAGAGAGGCAGAGTTGGTACCATAGAGACAACGAGAGCCTGGAGAGGTTGACGCAGAGGCAGCTTGGTGCTACACAGAGGTAGCCAGGAGCTGTGCAGAGCCAGGAGAGACCAGCGTGTGAGACATAGAGGGTTTAGGGGTCGACGCAGAAGCTCCAGAAGCTGACGTAGAGGCTAGCAGAGTTGATGTAGGGCCAAGAGGTAGGGCTGGAAGGATTTCATGGGACAGATTGGGTGTTGGTGAGCCGGGTAGGGTGACGCAATCCCTATCAGAGTGACACAGAGCAGTGGAAGCTACAATTGTTGTTGTGGGATTGTTCATCCGGTGATTAATCAACCGGAATATCTGTCTCCGAGGAGAGGTACTACTGCTGAGGGAATTCTCTGTTGGGTGAGCCATTTCTAGCACCCTAGTTGTATTCTAGAAATTGCATAATAATAAAACCCTCTGAATATCTACAACGGTTTTCCCGCATTGGGTTTTTTCGGGGACATTGGTCCAAAAATAACGGTGTCACTTGTGTGCTTGTTTTCTTTCAGTTGATGATTTGTAGATGTTGATACTGTACTTGTGTTTATTTTCATTGTTTACATGGTAAATAACTTGTTAAGAAATTAAGCAAGTAGGAAGAAATAAGCCAGATAGTATAGGAAGAATTTCTAATGGGTAAAACTTAGAAATTCCAACATCCCTTAGCTGCGACAACCCTTCTAAGGGTCATTCCTTCACCCAACCACCCTAAAACAATCCCCCTGCCTCTTAGCCTCCAAGATATGGGTTGTGGCCCTCTTCGACGGCTCCTCAACCTCCTAAAATAGCCTCCTAACTCTTCGTTGTTCTCTTCTTGGCTTGTTGCGGCTAGGTAGAGAAGTTTGAACTCTTTCCTTGTATTTGTTGCCCCAAAATGGATCTTAACTTGCTCAGAAAATACCCTATGAAACTTGGCCTTCTTGCAAGGTTTACTTGGCATCCAAACAGTCACAAAGAGACCCAAACGTAGCCCTAAAACATAAGTAGTCTCCTCCTCCTTGTGCCTCCATGACAGCGTTAGGAGTCTTCTTCATTAGGGCTTCTTTATTGATTGCATTTGGAGGCTTCTTCATTACTGTTAGGGCAGCGTAGAGGATTCTTCATTAGGGCAACGCTAGAGCTTCATTAGGACAATGTTAAGGAGCTAGGGCATCTCCTCTAGGGCAGCATATACACTTGGTGACTTCTCCTTCCACCAAAACCCAAACGAGTGGAGAGGAAGAAATCACAAGAATGTGTGTAAAATGACTTGTAAGCCACCTCTATTTATAGTGGTACGTTGTGGATAAGTGGGGGCAATTTGGTTGCTGGCCGACCTTGACGAATTGGCACATAACACAACTAAATTCATATCTCCATGAATACATGTTGGAATCGGATGATCTTTAGATCAATCCTACACCTCTCGTCGAGAGGAATCCAAGAAAAATATCAACTGCCATAAATAAGTAGACCCACATGGAGTTTGGCCCTAGTTGCCAATTTTAACAAACAATCATGGGTTCCTATATGATGAAGAAGGCTCATAGAACCTGAGGGAACCAGGGTGATGGCCATGATGATAGGGTAGAGCTCATGCATTGGATTTTGCCCACATGCTAAATGTATTTGTCCCGCCCATCTTTTTGCATCTTGTGGTACATTTTCCTGTTGAATGTGGCCATATATGCTTTTAACTTTCTTTTCAGCTGCATCAACCTTTGGGCTTCATTCCTGGCCATGACCCAAGGTGTGGGCAAGGGGAAGGGGCAAGCTAACCCTATATGGACCCAGGCGGGCGAAATGATGAATGGGGTAATAATGAATGGAAAGAGGGTAATATAAGCGGATAAGGGAGCGGGACCATGCAACCAAAATCGGGATTTCCTATGAAATACCATCCCTGGAACCAAATGGTCAGTAAAAGAGATCCGACGGGACTAGAATGCGAGGTTAATTCCTAGGAGTTGTCTAGGGGACAGAAGCACAAATCTAGCCCATTCTTTCTGTGAATACCCCCATTAATCCATGCCCAAAAGTTTACATGATAGGCAAACTACAATACTCAATTTCCAAATGACAAGCCATACCTTTAGATTCGGGAGGCCCACCTTCAAACATACGATCATGGCAGATGGGCGAGGGACCACATCGCTGGCTTAGGTGGCAGAGAAGATGGCACAATGAGCTAGCTGGTGGAGGAGTGGAGCTGCTGACTACCGGTTGAGGACCATCTTGGAGATTTTTTTTTCCTAGGGATATTACCCACGAAATGATGGGTTACAATGGGCATTTGATCCTTTCTTACATTTTATGAAAGCTTGAATGTCTTACTTTTGGTGAAGCATGGATTTCTAAAAGCACCATGGATTTAAGACTGGATTGTGGTAGCAAATATAGATGGATTTTATAACAAATCTCCTCCTTTTGCCAAGTGAAGTTGGGAAAGCCCTAAGAATCCTACTGAAGTTAGTGGATTAGTTTGGAAGTTTTGGATCTTAGAACCATTCCTGGTGAATTGTTGTCAACCAATCAGCTACAATGGAAAAGGGGGGAAAATGGACCCTTTCTCTTCATATTTTTTGGAAAGATCACTAGCAACCACATTCTCTTTGCCCTTATATGTATTTTTGTAACTAGAGCCAAATATTTTTGTGATCAATTTATGTTTCTCTAATGATGAAATCCACTGCTCCAAAATGTATTTAAAACTAAGACGATTCATTTTAATATGGAAATGTTACCCAAGAGAGTGTGGGCACCAAATGTTGACAACATGCAAAATGCCCATCATTTCTTTTTCATGAGTGGATTTTCCCAAGTGTCTCTCTGAAAGTTGTTTACTAGTTAAGGCCAAGGGGAAACATTATTGCATGAGAACTACATCAATTCCTCTAACAAAAGCGTGACACTCCAAAAAAAAGGTCTTAGTGAAGCCAGGTAGGGCAAGGACTGGAGTGGTGCACTTAGCATCTTTCAAATCTTGAAAGGCCATTTTAGTGGCCTTTGTCCAATTGAAAACATGTTTCTAAAATTGTAAGCAGGGCTGCAATTTTTCCATAGTTATGGACAAACTTTCTATAGTAATTTGTTAGGCCTAGGAAGCCCCTTAAGCTTTTAGGCATCTTAAGTCGTGGCCTATCCTTCTTAGCTTCTATTTTCTTGGGGGCCACTTGTAAACCATCCTTACTATCAATATGGCCTAAGTATTCTACTTCTAAGGCCCTAAAAGCACATTTGGACCTTCTAAGAAAAAAATGATGATGAGACAATAACTGTAAGATCTTATCCACATGGGTGTGGTGAGATTGCTATGATTTGTTGTAAATGAGGATATCATTAGGAAATACCAACACAAAATGACGTAAAAGATTTGAAAGATGTGATTCACGAGGCTTTAGAAGGTTGAGGGGGTGTTAACATAGGCCAAAAGGCATGACCAAGAACTCATAATGACCTTCATGAGTATAAAGGACAATGTTTAGAATGTTAGCCTCCATACAAATTTAGTGATAACCCAAGCGAAGATCAAGTTTGGTGAAGAATTGGGCACCGGTGAGTTCGTCCAAAAGTTTAGCAATGAGAGGAATAGGAAGTTTGTCCTTGATGGTAATTTTTTTGAGGGCATGGAAATTAGGGCGCATGCACCAAATGCCTTCTTTTATGAGGGCCATGACCACATGAGATGAACAAGGGCTAGTACTAGTGTGGATGTCTCTTGTAGCTACCAATTCTTGAACAATTTTCTCAATTTCATTTTTCCAAGCAAATGGGTGGCGATAAGGATGCACATTGGAGGAGGGGAGGCTACCGAGGATGAGTGGAATGGAACAATGATGGGAATAGTGGGAGTGTGAGAATCCTTGGGGGTTTTCGAAAATTAAGTGGTGTTGGGACAAGATAAATTGCGTGTCAGGATGAATGGTTGGGAAGAATAGCATGGAATTGCGCAATGATGCCAAAATTTCCATTCTTGAGAAGTTTTTGCATGTATTGTGTACTAATAATATTTGGTGAACCATCTGTGATGCCTTTGAAAGTTTGGCGATGCCCCTCTTATTGGAAACTCATGTATAATTCTTTGAAATCCATTCTGATGGAGCCTATTGTGTGTGATCATTCAACACCCAACACAATGTCACAACCACCCCATTTCAATCACAAACATGTTTACATTTGAGAGAATAATCCCCAATATAAAGGCACACATTTTCAAAATGATCCCCACATTTCATGGAACCACCTTTAACAATCATAATTTGGATATTGTTGATTGCATGGATATAACAATAGGTCTCTTCGACTACTTGGCAGTGAATAAAATTATCTGTACTACCACAATGGATGAGGACAATGACTTTTTGATGCTCTGTGGCTAGTTAATTTCAAAATTTGGGGAACTAAAATACTAGTTAAAGCATGAAGAGATATTTGGGGTTCCACCTTAGGTTGATCAATGGGAGGATGTCATCATCTAGCTAAGGCATTGATTCTGGAGTGGGAGTGTCACCTTCATAGTCCAAAATGTCCATAAAAGGTTTCTTCTCCTTACATTTGTGGCCTAGAATGTATGTTTCATCACAATTGTAGCAGAGACCTTGAAGTTGGTGTTCTACCATTTTCACCCTAGTTAACTTTTGGACCTTGAGTGGAGAAGATGGAAGAGGGGTATTGATGGGGCAAGGATGGAGAATGAAGGATGTTTTTTTAATTTGAGAATTGACCTCTTGTTGTGGTTCACTGCTCAGTGAGTCAGAGTGGCTTCAAGCCAAGTTCAAGGACAAACCATTAAGACATGAGCATGACATTCATCCTTGAGACCACTAATAAAACATTCATGGAAGAAGTGTCTGATAGACCTTTAGTGTGGAAAGCTAGTTGCTCAAAAGCAGGAATGTAGTCTTCCACTTTTCTCAACTGTCAAAGCTTGATCAAATGGCCCAAGTGATGAGTTTTAGTGTCAAAACTCTCATAAAGATCAGCCATAGATTGAGTCCAAGCGATGTAACCTTGGTGAGAAGTCTTGCACCATTGCCACCATTTGTAGTGCTTGTTATCTAAATGGAGGACACTGGTATGAAGTTTCATTAAGTCATTGTGAGAAATGTTTCATTTGAGTAACCCATCTAGTGGTGTTGGAGCCATCAAATTTGTTGACATCTACTTTAGGAAGGTGTAGGTCACCAGCAAAGGAGTTAGAGTGAAATACAATGTATTGGGATGATACATTACCCACTTGGTGTGAAGGTTGCTCTGAAGGATTAGGGTAATTGACTTTAACTAGAAGGGCCTCCACTACAAGCTAAAAATTATTGAGGTTGTTAAGCCTGACTAGCTGGGAATTGAAGCAAGCCAATTGGGAATTCATTTATGTAAGGTTTTACTTAGTATTAGCATGGGCCTCTTGGAAGGTGGTTTGCAATGCGACAAATTGCTTTTTGATGGAAACAGAGTGATTATTATAATCTTGGTTGTGGGTTTCCATTGGGAGAGAGGCATAAGAAAGAGTGTGAGGGGAGAATTTTGCTAGTGATGTCAGAGTGGTGGAAGGGGGTGAGTGGGTCCACACAAAAAGACTTACTTGAGAGTTATATAGAAGTGATTAGTGTAGGAATTTGGAGTTAGGAAGATAGGTTAGTAGTAATAAGGTAGGTGGGTCCAAAAAAATGATTTTAAGAGGGGTACCATTGCAATCAATACTACACTAGGAATATTTTGAGATATGTTGCAAAAAGGGTGCCTTTGGGTCCACTTTATACTATTTATTCTCTTATGGAGTTATACTCTAATTTGAATAATACTACACTGACAGAATACCCAAATTCTAAACATTAACAAGTGTTGAAATTTTGCAGCCTAATGCAGTGAATAGGGTTTTCAGGAACTAAAGCAACAAGGATTAGGGCTTGAAGGGTTCTAACAACAAGGGATTGCCCCGTTTTATAGCTCTTTAATATATTTGTAGGGTTCAATAGTAGTACTCGGCTTAGTATCTCAGGGCTCTAACTAAGGAGGGTTGATTGTACCCTTAGCTATACTACCTGATTACCCAAAATCATGCGAGTATTCTTCCCTAGTGTTGTTCTTGATGCGACTATAGCAGTCAAGCTGTCAAGTGGCTAAGATAAGGTTGGTTTCAAGATGCATATAGGATTTTGGATATACCCAAGGGTACACGGGAGTAAGATTTTGTGTATAGATGTTGTCTGATGCAATACTACTCAAAGGGGTACTGGTAGGGGTTACAGGGGTTTCCAACCAAGTGAAACCGTGTGTAGTTATTGCATGTATAGTTCTCCAACTAGAAACTTACCTATTGAATGACAGATCACTGTGGTTTTTAATAGATGTCAGAACATGTCTTTAGCTTGAATTTTTTTTTTTAAATTGGCAAAGGAAATTGCTTTGATACCACTTCATTAGGGGAATTTTGAAGTAAAAGATGGGCCTCAAAATGAAAAATGTACTAACATAATCAACTTTAAAAGAATCAATAGGATTCAAGATGATGATGTCATCCCCATGGATTAATATTTTTGGAGGGGGTAAAAGAAAACTACTTTTTTGAATTGTATTTTGACTTATCTCCCTATAGGATTACTCAAATTTCAAGTGTGGGCACTCATTGGACGCAAAATTAAATTCCACATCCAATGAGTACCCTCTCTGCATACATTTGAGTGGATCCACATCGAGAGAGAAACACATTTTTCTTGTATTTTCAAATTTTCTTGGTGTGAGTCTACTCAAAAGTATGCAGAGCGGGTACTCATTGGATGCAAAATCTAATTTCGCTTCCAACCCACATTTGAAATTTGAGTAAGCCTATAAGGAGAAAATTGAAATACAATAGGAAAAATATATATATATATATATATATATATTTTTTTTCTTTTCCTTTAAAAAATCATATCTTATGTTATCATTTTTACTATTATTTTCCTTAAGAGACCCATTTTAGAACTCAAAATTCCCCTAATGGTAATGTACCTAATAAAAATATTCAGAGTATAAAAGAAAACAACATCTAGATAGTAAGTAGAAAAGTAATCAAATAGCGAGCACAATGATATTAGTAGCCAAAATAAGAGCTTTTTAAGAGCACAATGTTCACTTGCTTCTTTGAGTGGGCAGCCTCCAATATAAAAGAGCTCCATTGCAATAAATTTTCCAAGAAATATTTTACAAAACTTCTACCTCTCTATATATGCTACTTTCTATCCTTGTAGAACATTCTAAAAGAGGAACTTTCTTGTAGGCAAAACCTTCTAGGAAGCCCTCTTACAAGGGTTGCATTCACACTACCACTAGCCTTGTTTACTAATAATGTTCCTTGTTACATAGCAATATATCTATTAGGGGTTAGGGAGGCTAGGACCCTAGCATACTACTACTATCATTAAAATTGTTGTATGGAATCTCTGTTGAAGTACCTTCTCTACATGTGCATAGATCTTCCTTGCTCACTACTGCCATGAATGGTGCTTTGTTGAATGCTTCTAAGGTACTAAAAATCCAACACTCCCTCTTAGGAAAGTGTTCTTTCCAAACCACAAGTTGCTCTCGTTAAATTGAGGAGTCTCCCATTTACTGGAGGTTTTCTAAAATAGTTGACTATCAATGAACTTGAAGAAACATGAATCTAATTCATTTTTTTTTTTTTTTTGAACTCTCTTTAGAATTTTGATGGTAAAAACCCTCCATGTAAGGGGCACTGAATCAACAACCTGTTAAACTCCTTTGCCCATGCCATTTTCATTGGTCAAAATCTTCTCACACCACATCATGAGCTGTTTGGGACTTCTTACAATAATGAACTCATCTCTAGAGAGGGCCAAGGCTAGTGTATTAGATCTATCAAATAACGAATCGAAAAATCTGCACTGAACTCAAAACAACCCAACATAAGTGCAATCTCGATGATATTGACATCTAAAACTGGCAGTGCATGCATCAGCTCATATAGGGGAACTTTTCTTTCTTGGGAGAATCCTTCAACAACTAGAGTAAAAGTCTTATCAAGGTCAGCTGCCTCTTGCTGAGAGAATCCTTCTATAATGACCTTCTCAATGTTGGAGGAACCCTCCTCCATCGTGGAATCATGCCATACTTGATGTGCTGGATTTCGGAGGAGCTTATCAGGACCACTTTCTTGCACTCCTTTGGCCAAAACTCAACCATGGAATCCTGCCATACCTGATTAACTGGATCTGTTAGGAGCCTGCAAAGGCCACCTTCTTGCACTCCTCTGGCTAAAACTTGATCAGATCCATGGTTGTTGTTTTTTATGGTAACTTGTTGACTATCAAACTCAGCCAATCATTATGAATCTTCTAGGCAAGAAACTGAAAGCAAACTCTTCATTAAATTAGGAACAAACAAGACAAAAGTTAAATTAAGAACATTGCCAAAGTATCTAAAATGTTTTGGAGCCCAATTCTTTCACAAGATACGTGGCATCATCACCCAATTCCACAAGAATTCTCCCTCTTGCTCTTGAAACTTGCTGAAGAAATGTCATATCTCTCGAAGCTCCACTGTCCACATATGAACCTACCCTTGAACTTGTGTATGTGGAAAGATTGGACACCATGGAAAAATGGGTATCTAGCTTGGCAAGCTGGCAGTGAAATTGTTCGCAATGAAAGCATCTGCACTCCCTGCAATTCCTGTTGCTTACCCTTTCTCTTCTTCCTCTTGGGACATCGAGAGGCATGGTGACCATGCTTGTCACACTTGGAGTCACTTGATATGACTCAATTCTTTCTTCTCTTGACATGAATACTCTGATTCTTCCTTGTTTGCTTTTGACCCCTCGCAAAATCTCCTTACTATCTCCTCCTCTCCTCACCTTACTATTGGGGGCTAGGTCTAGTTCATCATCCCCATCCTTGTAACTGGTTGAGACTTGCTTTAGTCTTGTCTCCTCCCTAATGAAAGTATCCCACAATTCTGAAAGTTAGGTAAGTTCTCTCGACCATAGATAACTTGGACAACATCATGCCAAGGTGAACTAAATCCATTTAGAGCAACATGAAGTAGCTCATCATCTTTAATTTGTTTTAAACTACACTAAGTTAGTCTCTTAGCTTTGCTAGCTTCATTAGATAGCTAGCTACTATATCTGTTTTGCACATGTAGGTTGTGGTGAGCTTGTTCCTCAAAAGCATCTTCCTTGATAGTTCACACTCTAGTACAAAGTTCCCAAGGCATCATACATCTCCTTGGTTAGATGACCCTTCACTGAATCTAGTAAGACTTGCTTTGCATTCATTGCATTATTGTTGTACTTTGCCAAATCTTTGGGATTTGTAAGGGGTTTGACCTCCTTCTCCATAAAGTACTAAAGGTTTGCTACTTCTAGGAGGTTTTGAACTTTTTCCATCTGCATATCCATGGCAGAAAGATAAGGGTGGCCTCCAACAGGTGACTGTCCTGCATACTAGGAATGGCTGTTACTACAACTCCAGTGAACAAGCTTCAATCTCCAGAATCCACTCACTAGATTAACTAGGTCTCACATCCCAACCCTTCTTAGGTCCACATGCTGATCACTAGCGCAGATATACTTCATTCACTAAATTTGGAAATAGCACCCACTGGAACCATTTGACAGTGTTTTTTCTTTAAAGGCTGATCTCTCCATACAAGGAATACTAGAAGGCTTCAAATACACTGCTCCGGTATCATGTTGAAATTCTTTAGCACATGGCCACAGTCCTAGTCTGATTTCTAACCTACCTACTTAGGAAAACAAAAGACTGGAATACCTATCAACATTGTGATCTGATATTTACTAAACTGCAACACATCAAGCTGAAGAATGTAGTAGCAAGTACACAGATCTGAAACTCAAATAACATCACTGTTTATCACTCTAGAAAACAAGAATTACATTGAAAGCTTCAAACTCTACCCTTCACCCACCACTTTCTATCTGAAACTGAATGAATAAAACCTATACCTTGCTTTCTCCTTTATAGACTAGAAGAAGAGAAGGTACAGTGTCTTTGGACATATGCATAACAATGTCTTAACTGAAATAAACCTAGACCCTAGATCTATTCCTAGGAAAGTGCACCCACTAGAAAATAATGCAAGTATGCATGCATGCATCTCTCTCTTTTAGGGATCTGCACCCCATCTATTATTGGAACCTTTGCACATGCAAAACACCCTAACTAACTGTGCACACAACTTCTAACTAAAGCAAAACTTAGAAATGGAGCTGAACTGGAAATGTATATCATGCATGTGCACCTTCGTGACTGCCGTCATTAAGGTTGCTGTAAGGACTACTGTTGTACGGAATCTCTGCTACCCTTCTCTACATGTACCCAGATCTTCTCTGCTCACTGCTGCCATTAATGGCAATCTGCTGGATGGTACTAAAAATCAACACTTGTCCCACTATTGCTAATATTTTTTGAGGCATGTAGTATATAGGCATAAGTTTCTCTTCCCTTTGCTCATTGAGAGATTTTGCTAATAAGTTGCAATCTTGTCACTTGGATGTCTTCAATGGTTTGATCAGTTTGTCAGTTGGGTTATAACTTATAACTTATAATTGTGAAGAGTCTTAATTGCCGACATTCCAATGGATGTTTAATGCGTTGTTTTCAATCTATTTTCTGCCAATGCAACTGTTATGGCCATGAGGTCTGCTGGTTTGGGATGTAGTTTCTTAAGCAACCCATTAGGAATTTGTTAGCAATCTCTATAAATCCATCTATTTTAGGACAATAACTGGTACTTGGTATTTAGGTAGTTTCGACAAGTTTAAAATTTAAATAGATTCTTCCAAAAGTTATTAATAAATTCTGGATACCAATTGCTAATAATGTTCTTTCAAAATCTCTGCAGCCTATAGAAATATCACATGAATAGTTCAACGACTTGTGAGGCTTTGTTAGTGGCATCCATGGAAATGAATTAGGCATATTGAGTGAATTTATTAAGCCTGACAGAAAATCTGTATTGAAGTTCATGCAAATGTATTCCCATTTTTTGATTGGGAATGGGTAACATCTGTAATTGTCTTGTACTTCTCACTGTGTTTATGTTATTCCTCTAACGAATCTCAAATGAAGCAACATTTTTTTCCTCATCCACTTTAAGATGTTCCAAAATAAATTATTCCTCATAGTGTGACAAGATCTCAAGAAGTTGGTGAAGCTAATAGCAAGCAAGGAACCCATTACAGTAAAACCTTTCTTTTGAATTTAGGATTAGGTACAAGGAATTTTGTGGTTCTCGTAGAAAATCAAATTAACTAAGAACATATACTTGGTCGTCTTGTGTCTTTCCTGAGTCTTGTAGAATAGCAACAACCCTCTCATCCTTGCGTATTCAACCAATGTCTATAATTTCTGTTTTGTTAAATTGTATATCCTGCTTAGATAGGTAGGATAAAGGATTTATGGCCCATTATTTTAAACAGTATTCCCTGTTTATATTGAATTTCAAGGCAAAATCCTTGTTACTTACCCACACTGTTGGATCCTCTGTGAAGTTCTTGTGCCACGATGCTTAAAGAGTGTGTAGTATCTCCATTTGAAAAGAAATACTCAACAATGAATCAAAATGGAGTACGGAAGCCCAATTTTGTAGTAGAAGTGGTCGCACTGATTTTTCGAGGCATTACAGGTTGTATCTAAGCAATTTAGTAAAGCAACTGACAGATGACAAAGCAAGATGTACTTGTATAAGTTTATGATGTAAAACCATTTATCCCACATGTAAAAAATAAATAAACACATGAAGGAATATTAGCTAGGGTATGCTTTTACTAAATGTTTTGTACAGGTAGTCTATAAGAGACAACCTAAGCTATTGGAAGTGTCACCTCAAGGTGCTGCAAACGTGTTTTTGTGTTTTGGAAGTGGATCTGTGAATGAAATGCCCTTGAAAAACGGTTAAAACTTTTCAATGGTGTTTTCAATTTTGAAATGCTGTACTGGCTGTTTCAGCCTGCATATCCTCTGTTTCAGTTCACTGTCATCCTTTCAGTCCCTACATCAGAGAAAAAGGACAAAAGAATCTAACCCTAATTTCCTACGAAGAAAGTTAAAATAGAGGGTTTGAGTCTCCCTTACTGATTACTTTCTTTTTGCTTTATTTTCAAATTTGAAATTCATGAATCATATTTTGAAATTTTTGTTTCATTTTCTTTATATATATTATTTATTCTGATGATCTTCATTTTATTTGCATGCTATAACTTAAATATATTATTGAAAATCCCATGTTTGATTTTTTTGGACTCCAAGGTTTTGGACCATAAACTTCTTGTCCATCATTAGGATTTATTTGCTTGAAGCTAGGCACTTCAATTCATATAATTCAGTGATTCCTCCTCCCCCACTCCTCCCCTCCCCCTCCAAAAAACGCACACATGCACACACACATAGATGTGAAAAATGTTGGTAATCTTGCTATTATATAATTTAAAGAGATTGCATTCATTAGGTTGTTCACAAGGATAAATGTTCAAAACAACAAAAAAAATATGCTCAGGGCATAGGCAATAAACTCTCTAGATTTTTTTTCCAAAAAAGAGGCCTCAAAACAACGATACAAAATAAGATAAAAACCAAAGGTCACAAAGAGTGTGAGGCTAGAAATATGAAACTATTTAAACAATAAAAGAGCTTTAGTACAAAACAATAGTTCTGAAAGAGGATGCACCATCACAGTGGATAAGATAAGAAGCACTCCATCCCCTTAGTGTAGTGATGAGCTTGGCTTCTGTGAAATTCCCTTAATTGTAGTAACTGGAAATTTAATCTTCTATCCACTGGATATTATTTGTCTTCAGAAAATTAATTTGGCAAATAACGATTAATTCACTACAACAATCTTCACAAATAAAATACTGGAACTGAGAAAATAATGCACACACATAAAAATTTGACACTGATATTTTTGGACAATAGTCCTTGGAAAAACCCCAATGCGATGAAAACCAGTTCAACATATGAGAGTTTTATTATTAATCTTCAGCGATTTGAGAAATACAACTGCTTGCCTCTCACTAGCAAAGCTCCGACATATAATTTTCTCCACTGGAAAAATAATTTGAAAACACAAGTTTCCTCTGCAAAAAAATTCAAGCCTCCCTTAGCCTATTCACACCTCCTCCCAACAACTCGCATTCATGACTGGAAATGCGCATTGGCTCCTCTGGAAAATTCGCTCATCCTTCGAGAAAATGTCCTTGCAAGTAAAATTGCCTCCAACACTTCTCTTGACCCATTCACTTTGCCTCTAGGTGATAGATTCGACACTAGCACATTGAAAAAAGCTCCTCTCTGTCACTTCCATTGACTATTTGGCTACTCGCACTACTAAATTCAGCCTCCTCTTCTACAGATAAAATTGACCTCCTTGTTGTTGGAAACTGGAAATCATTGTGGAAATCTACTTTGAAAATCTTCTCCCAAATTCTCTACTGAAGCCCTTGCTGCTAGTGTCTCCCTCTACTTCAACTATGCCCTTGCTAATCACTGCAACTGGGTAAGTCAAACTTCTTGAATGATCTCCAATGTCTACTGACTTGCTGTTATAATCTCTCGTTGAGCAACCAACAACCACGATCTAATCACAATCGATGGCTAAGATCATTTTGACCCCATCAAGCTAAGTTGTTGGAACTTCCCTCCCAAACCCCAGAAATGTCATTCACCGTTTCAGAAACGAAAATGGGTACGATATGACACGGAAACATTTCAGTTTTTTGGAAACACATGATCCTAATTTTGAAGCGTTTTCATTTTTTTGGAAACACAAGATCTTATTTTTGAAATGTTTCGGGCATTTACAGAGTTTCCTGACTTGGATATGACGTTGAATGCCATGTCTCATGGTTTTGATTGACGAGGAGGCACCAATAATTGCATCTTCAAGTGGACATGGCAGTAATGCTCCCACTCATGGAGAGGATCCAAATGATGATGTGAATCTTAATTACATGGATGAAAACATATTTGATTATATATAAATGTAATTTATGATGATGTTTTAAACTTTCGAACAATGGACATTGAATACCATAATATGTGATATGATAGTAGACTATCAGTCATGGTTCAATTTTGTAATTTGTACTATGTAGTGTGCATTTACCATCATTAATTTTGGTGATGATGTTGATGATTGAAATTGGAAACATAAATTTGATGATATGTTCAATGTTATAATAATATCTAATGATGATGACAATGTTTAAGCTGAATTGGTGACGATGATTTGTTTATGTGGAGTTCATGCTGATGACTATGTATTTTTAAATATAGAATCTAGATTCTAAAAGATGAATGGTAATAAGAAAGTCATATATATATATATATATATATATATATATATATATATATATATATAGGTCGTTTCCTTGCCATATCATATCCAGATTTTTTGAAAATTTGTCGTATCCATTTCAAACCCTGTTTTTGTATATATATATATATACGTCGTTTCCTTACTGAATCGTATCCAATTTTTTTGAAAATTTGCCGTATCTGTTTCAAACCTTGTTTCTGTATCCGTTCCTGTATTCGTTTCAATGTAACTTAGCCATCAAGTGACTTTTCTGGAAGTCTCTAGAGTAAAATCTATTTTCCTCAATTAATTTGATTTAATTAACCAGTTTTCCTAAGTTAGACTTAGGGAAATAACTAATTATTAACTGATTAATCTTATTATGGTGTTTCTTGTGAAGCCTTTCCTGGGTATTGGAGAAAATGTGTTCCTTAGCCTCATACACACCATAAATACTAGAACACCTGTTTGCTACTACCAGAAAACTAACACTCCCTCTTAGCGAGGAAGATGTTCTTCACTACTCCCATCTTGTCGTTGAAATAGACAAACTTTTCCTTACCCAAGGTCTTCGTGAGAATATTTACTACTTGCTGATTTGTGGGAACATGCTATAGCCGAATTGACCCACGCTGCACACAGTCTCTGATGAAGTGGTATCTTATGTCAATATCCTTCGACCTATCATGAAACACTAGAATCTTAGAGAGCCTGATGTAACTTTGATTATCATAGTAGATAGTGGTCGAATCTAATCGCTGACCAAACAAATCCTTTGCTAGTGTTCGAAGCCAAATAACTTCGCATGTAGCCATGCTAGCTGCTAGTGGCACAGACTTTTGCTTCCTGTTGCACCAAGTGACAACCTTTGATCAAAGACTGAAGCAATACCCCGAGGTGTTTTTCCAATCCACCTAAGCGCTTGCCCAATTTGCATTTGTATAAACACACAAACAGACACCATCACCTCGAGCATACCTCAGACCATACTCGATTGTGCCACATAAATACCTCAATACGTGTCTAACCATTGTCCAGTGCACTCTCTTTGGCTCGACCATAAACTGATTGAGAGTGTTGACTGCGAAACAAATGTCTGGATGAGATATCCGATGAGCTACCTATATAAGGTTGGGTCCACATCTACATCCTATGATGTGTTTATCTTCCTCCAGTTGCTAATCATAGGTGTGGACATGGGTTTACAATCTTGCATCCTTAAATTCTTCAAGATCTCCATAGTATATCTCCCTTTCCCAAGGATGATCTCCCTATTTACCCGCCATACCTCCAGTCCTAGGAAGTAATACATCAGTTCCAAGTCCTTCATCTCAAACATTGTTGCCAAGTGCTAAAATTGGAAACTAGGGCCAAATTCCACTTTGGGCATCTCATTTGATGGAGATAATTATTGCATTGAGTTCCTCTTTCCGAGAGGACCAAAATTGGCCTAAAGATACTAAATTTGGACAAGGGGAAATATGTTTTTGAAGTGAAGCTCTTACCCACCACTTGTGGGTAGTGTATATAGGAGAATTCTTTTCTCCTAGATGGTCCTCAACCGGTAGCCAGTAGCCCCTTGTAGCCACTAGATAGCTCAATGTTCCTTTGTCTCTGCCAACTGAGCCAACCATGTGATCCCTCGACCAATTGTCATGATTGTATGTTTGAAGGTGGGCCTCTCGATCCCAGAGGTATGACTTTCCATTGGTTTGGTTGAGTAATTTTGTTTACTTTTCATGGGCACTTTTGGGGATGGATTGGTGGGGGGATTCAATGGAAAGAGTGGGTTAGGTCTGTATTCTTATCTTCACTTCCCGATTCCGTGGTTACTCTTGTATTCTAGTCCCATGGGATCTCCTTTACTAGCCATTGGCTTCAAGGTTGGTACTACATGGGAAATCCTAATTCTGGTTGCGTGGTCCCACTTCCAAATGCCACCTACATCACTCCCCTTCCACTCATTTTAGTCTCGTTTATCTATTTTCACATTCGGGTCCACATGTCTCCACTGGGTCCACATAGGGTTAACCTCCCCTTCCCCTTTGTCCACACCTTGGGTTAGGCTTGAAATGATGCCCCAGAGGTTGATGCAGATAAAAAGAAAAGAGAAAAACATAATTTGGCCACTCTCAACAAGAGATGTACCAAAGAATGCAAAATATTGCTAGGACATACAAATTTAGCACGTGGGCAAAAGCCAGACATGAACTCTGCCCCTTACCCATGGCCATCACCCTAGTTCCTATGGGCCTTAAATGAGTCCCCCCATCATTAAGGAACCCATGATTGTCTCAACCCCTGGTGGTCAATGCATTGCCCACCTTAAGGGGATATCCATTGCTACATATCACATATCATGCTCTCATCCTGTAGAGACCCGAGCAATTATGAAGAAAAACTAGTCAAAGGCAAAAGGAATATGAAGAAGGGTGGAAAAACAAAGGTTGGGGTAACTCATGTACCACGATTTGCTCCCTCCTACACCCATATACCTAGGTGTGGCCTTCCCTTATTACAACTACCCTTATACCATGACATGTGGTTTGGATGATTTCCTTGATCCCCACTTCCCTCCATTATTATATAATTTGCCACCTACCATTTGAGGGATGTACCATGGACATGTCACCCCCTTTAGAGGTTGAAACCACCTAATAGGGTCCTTGTTTAACCCTCTATTAATCTTGGAGACACGTGTACATGCCAAAGCCCACTATGGAAGGGCATGCCACCATGAAGTGTCCCATTGATCCGATGAATTGTAAGCTCTTTTACTTGATTACTCTAATGATTTTTTGTATGGGAGGGCAAGGGGATGCATTCAATCTTATGCAGGGTTGCAAGTGGGTCTCCATTTGGGGATTGGTCTCCCTATACGGGGTCTTAGCCCTCCAGAGGACCACATTGACACTTGTAGGGTGAGCGTTGAGAGCCATGGGTCTCCACCATAGCAGAGCATACTTCATGGATCTTCAACACCACTCATTGATTGCTCATGTTCCACCTTTTGGATGAGGATGACGCACCTGGTTCACCATGCTCAACCAACTCCACACATGCACCATTCACTTGGTAGATGTTCCAGAGTTTAGAGGATGTCTTTCGCTGCAAAGGGAGGGCTTATATCATCATGCTATCCTTTACAAGATGGTCTACAGGCATTTCCGATCCACTTGGAGACCCATGAGGATGTCCTTGTGCCCCCATGCACCCACTTGGGAGCACCACAAGTTCTTGCTTGGAAAACAAGGGGCCAACCCCTTGTCCACTATGTTTGGAGTCCAGTTCTTCATCATGGCACCCCTTGGACTTCATTAGCCTCCTCAAAGGCCCAACGATTCACTTTGTTCGTCATTCAACCCTCTTGAGGGGCTTCTTATTACGTTATTGAGCTATTTGGTGGGCACCAAAATTATTGTTATTATGCACATTATTTTATTTTAGGGGTTCAATTAGGCCAATTTAGCTAAATTGAATTCATTAGAGTGTATAAATAGAAGTGAGATGATTCACTTTCATCATCATCACTTGGATTGGGTATTTAACTCTTGTGCGATTTTCGCTATCCCTTTTGGACAAGTTTGGATGATGTGGATGAATTTTGATGTTTGGATATCTTTCTCGTCTTGGAGCTTCGTTATTAGCATAATTGATGATTGGATATACTCTTTTGTACATGTAAGTGATCTTTTTATGCTTATTCTTGTATTTACTTTTGTCGCATGAATGTTGTTGGGATTTTCGCTATACAAGACATAAATTTACTGCTTTTCTATACAAATTAGTTGGGATTGTGATCCTTTATAACTTTCATCATGTCATGGGCCATGTATGGATAGGTGAATGTTCCTAGAGATAATTTATGTTAAATGCATCTCGATAAGTCAACAATTATTGCAAAATGGAAGTATAAAACCCTTGAAGCTAAGTTGCAGGAAACGTGGGTCTAGGGTCCGTTTCCGTACGGAAACGAAACGGAAACGCGTTTCCGCGTACCGTACGGCGTGGAAACGTGTTTCCGTCCGTACGGGCGCGTTTCCACACGTTTCCAGCGTCCACACGTTTCCACGGACGGAAACGCGTTTCCACGCCGTACGGGCCCCGTTTCCCACAAAATAACACTTGTTTTTAAATTTTTATTTTTATTTTATTTTATTATTTATTTTATTTATTTATTTTTTTTTCTAATTAATTTTTATTTTTTTTTAGGGTTTCTAATCACTTCTAGAAACCATTTCTAAAGTTATAAAATAGCAGTGCCTCTCATTCTCTCATCATTATGATTGCACATATATATATTAATAATTTTAAATGTTTTAAATATATATTATATATATATAATATAATATATATAATATATATATATATATATATTCGCGTTTCCCCGTTTCCAAAATTTGGGGAGGTCGCGTTTCGTTTCGCTTCCGCGTTTCGTTTCGCTTCACCGTTTCCCCGTTTCGTGCAACTTAGCCTTGAAGCAACTGCTCTCATGCCCTAATGCCATGCGAAGTTGTTTGAAGGTCTCCTTGATTGGGTGAACTCTTTCCAGACCATAAATTCTCCTTGATTCCATCTCTCCCAAAGGACAAGGCACTAACCCTCCATATGTGATCACTTTTAAAGCTTATTTCTCTCACCTTTCCTCCTTCTAGGCCTAGCCATCATAGGTCACCTAGGGCATCATTTTTCTCACGATTTAGCCATCCAAAAAATTTAGTCTCTTTCCTACAACTGCACTGGTGTTTCCTCTAGAGGCCCTCTAAATTTTACGAAATTCCAATGGTGGGATCTTGAGATATTTCAAGCCCTAGCTCAAAGATTGATTCTTGCCCTTGGTTTCCCATTGGCTAGTGACCTCATTGGGATCATAGTATTAATCATCAAAATAAGATTCTTTCTTTGATCCCCGTCCCTTCCCTATTTAGGTCAAGTACATCCTTGGTTTATCAACTCCATATCCTTGAACTAATTTTGGGTCTACTTGGCCCTTTGTGGTCCTACAACTTATTGACTCCAATTCCGCAAAGATCACTTAGAAGTCAAGCATCTATAAAGCCTTTTGAGACTAGGGGCTTCTTTGATAAAACATATTCTCAAATTCATTAGCCCTTCCTAGAGAGGCTATCACCTTGCTTCTAAAGAAAGTAACCCATCTAATTGGGTCTCTCTCGTGAATAGGCCTTAGGAGTCACTCCTCATCTTTTCACTTGTCCATTCATCTTGTGATATACCGGGTCTCTTCCCATTGGTGAAAGTCCATAAAGAGCAGGGAGACTTAGCTGAGGTGATAGTGGGCTATCACTCCATTGTTGCCCTTGACCTAGTAGTTTCCCTATAAGATCCCCTCCCAGGACCCCTGCTAGTTTGAGCGGTAATAAAGCCCACACGTGCAAATTTTCATGTTGACCACATCATCATGCAGGCTCATGAAGTCTAACATACATGTCTTTTGACCCTCATCAATTCATATAAATAAGAGAGACTTCCACCCTCATTTGGCATCATCATCACTCAACACACTTCTATCTCTCTCTTCTTGATATATTCGAAGTTTCTAGCGAAGGTACCGAACTGGGTGTAGAACCGAAAGTACCAAACTAGGTGTAGAACAGAAAGTACCAAACTGGGCACAAAATTGAAAGTACCAATCTGGGTGCAGAACTAAAGGTACCAAATTGGGTGCAAAGTCGAAGGTACCAAACTGGGTGCAGAACTAAAAATACCAAATTGACCGAAAGTACTGAATTGGGTGTAGAACCCAAAGTACCGAACTGGCCAAAAGTACCAAACTGGGTGCATAACTTGTTGAGAAATCTAGGGCATTAGAATTAGTTGATTTCACTTCTATGGTGACTTCTTGTGAATGCTTTTTACATGATTAGATTAGGATCTTCTTTACGTTAGATTCTTAGTGTTCTTCTTCATCAAACAGTAACCAATACAAGAACATAAATAGACAAGAGACACAACATGTAGGCTATGAGCCAGGGCCAAAACCTCTCACTCTTTGAGAAGAAAACTCACACAAATTCTTCTAGAGATTTCAATTGACGAATGCCAAGACCAAGATCCATAACCTATTAGCCACTCCATGATCAAAACACGGGTTTTCTTCTGCTTATGTCTTCTAGATTCTTCTTCCACTGCTGAGGCTACATCACTAGAAACCTTCACCGAGATAGCAATCCGAAATCTGTCATTGTAATATCATTGTACTGTAAGCATGTCCGAATTGTAGCATCATTGAGATTGTGACTAGATCCTTCTTTCTGTGACAACACTGAGGCTAAAGAGAACTTGGTTCAAAACATAGTCTTCTTATCTTTCAGAGAATGGACTCTCCTCAACACCGAGACAATGTCACTACGCTAGGCCACTTGAATGGAGGTGTCTGAATTATTTATTGTTCTTATCTTCTCAAATCACAGTAAGAGACCACCAAAATTCCACCTGTAGTTTCTCCTTAGACAAAACTTCTTATTCGTTGTTACTGTCATCTCTAGATAAGAGGGATCCTAATTTCCCTTGTAGCCTCCCACCGAAACAGAGGTAACCGAGTCTTTTTTTTCTTCTTCCAAAATTCAGAGACATACGAAGATCCTTCTTTGTGTTTATGTGAAGATCCTATCCTCTTATATATAGTGGTTCGTCCATGTATTCAAGACGACATGACCATTTGAATTGTTGTGACACTTTGTGTGAACCGACATAAGTTATTACTTTATATTGCAGGTCGACATCAAGTCAAGAGGATTGTGATTGTCTTTTGGAGGGCTTTCTAGACACTAGATTGACTCATATACATTTTACATATGCTCAAGAAGTGCCCTTCATACATGACATTAATTCTTTGACCTTAATGATAAATCCTAAGGTTTTTAGTGGGAGCCATCTAAAATAAAATCAATTGCTGATGAAACCCATGAAGCAAGGCTTACAAAAATTGTTGGAAATAATACTAAGAGGGGGGCAGGGGTGGAAGGTTGAATCAATATTTACAATTCAATAACTTTTCATTTAATCAGATTTATATACGCTACTTCAGTGAAGTGAACTTGCGCGTGCATGCAACTATGATTAAGGAAACCAGTGTATACCCAGGGAACTTATGATTTAGTTAATTCATCATGTGTTGATCTTTAATTAGTGCATCAGTACTTTATTATACAATAACTATGTGCAGTAATAACATAATAAACCATCACACATAAGCAACACACATGAACACCAAGATTTAAGGTGGAAACCCAATGAGGGAGAAAAACCATTTGCTGTTGTCATCCACCTACTGTTGTCATCTCTGTCATCTTTCTAATATAAACAAAATCTATTTACAATCTTGTATTGGTGCAGATTCATACTAATGTGTAGGCACCCACCTATAGAAGGCTACAACCTTCTCTCGTTCTCTAGCTTTTACTAGAAGGGAGCTACAACTCCCTAGTTCTTGTACTAGCCGATATGTTTACTAGTACGTAGGCACCGACCTACAGAAGGCTATGACCTTATTTCTTCTTCCAGGGACCACGTTTCATAAATTTTCAGACTAGATTCTCTTGGTACACAACTACACAATATGAAGGCTTCGTTTCATCAAATTTTCACACTGGACCCATCAGAAGCTTTGAAGCTCAAACTCTATAATAATAACTGCATCAACCAACAATTAGTCAATTTGAACAGTCAGATAACTGTCACCAGAACACTGTGTTGAACCTAGAAACCTGCATCATCATTCAAAACTAACTGCAACCTCAAAAATCATACATCAGAATGCATACGCTACTTTAATGAACCCAACATGCGTGTATACGCTACTTCCTTTAACCAAACCTGCATACACCTCCAAAACTACTGGATCATAAAAACTTCTGAATCAAATCTATACCAACCAGTAAAATTTTGAACATCTACAGTTAAATTATAGAGATATAAACAGTTAGCAACAAAGATCACCCTTTTCACTTAATCAATCAATCAATCAGACTTAATCTCCTTATGCATTCAATTCTACTTTAAGATCTAAGAAGACATTATTGACATACAACAGTAAACCAGCAACAGTGATAAGATAGATTAGTCATTTCTGAATAATAGGCTTTGCTTTTGCATATGCTACTTGGCAGCTTCTAACCAGTGTGTATATGCGTCTTCACTAAGGTGAACCAACATATAGATCTCTAAATACAAACTTACAACTTTGTTGCTATTCTAGACTTCAAACATACCCAAATCATGACATTTAAAGTATAAAACATGTGCAAGCAATCAGATTTAGCCCAACCTTTATCAGATAATTCAATGATAAGTCATTTCAGATCTCATGGTCTTGATCCAACATTGAATTCAAAGTGCACAAAATATTTCAGATTATATCTTAATCATAGCCCCTGCAATATACTTCAGATAGAAGTATTCCTGAGAAACCCTTTCACTTGCACACTTGGCCCTTTGATCTTTTCCTCCTTATATAGTTTTTGGCCTTTTTCAATACCTCAGACTAAAACAACACTTAAAACCTGTGGTATTCTTGGACGGGATCAAATAGTCATTACTCCGCTCAATATTGTGGGTTAATACCATGGTATTGACCATTGATATTTTTTAATATTGTATTTCCTTGATTTTCCAACCCATACGCGCTTTTTCTCTTGTGAAAGTGTGTGCATACATATACGCTCTTTTTGTTTTGTGAACCAGTGTGTATACGCCGCTTTGACAAGGTGAACCTGCGTATACAAATTAAACTACCTTACAACATTCTTTTCCTTGAACTTCTTGATTCTGATCAGTAGACCTTTGTTCCAACTTCCTGTTCTATACCAATGCCCTGCTACCTCTGAATTGACTTGTTACAATGTGATTTTCCCTTTATCAAATCTGAACTGACCTGTGAATGAGTTGCCATCAAGGACAACACTTGTATCATAATGCCAACAATCTCCCCCTTTGGACTTGATGGCAACCATATTGGTGTTGTTTACTTCAAGCTGTTGAAGCTTTTAGAGATATCAAGCAACACCAAAATACTCTCCCCCTTTGACATCAAGGGCAAAGGGTGGACCAAGATATTCTCCCTCTTTGAGATACATTATGTTGTCCATGCTCCCCCTGAGTACATGTAGAGTCTACAGAGATATTTTTTTAAAAGAATAACATGAATCTATAACTCAACCATGTGAGCATGACCTTCCTATCACCAATGATTCATATATACATCAATCACCCAACCAAGTGGGGATACACCAAATTTGACTCATCCACCCAACTCGTAAAAATTTCTCATTTCCCACCCTGGTTTTCAGTTTCACTTTATTTCTCCCATATAGTGAAATGTCCTTTCCCATATCCATACATTCAACAACTGGAAAAAATGAATTTTGCTGAAAACACAAATTCTGGAAATTTTACAGAATGCTGGAAAATGCAGAAATAAAAATCAGCAGGTACAAACAACGATTTAACACATTTAAACACAGTGATTTTTGGTCAAGGTGACCCTGGAAAACCCCCCTACAACTCTTGGGGAAAACCAGTGCGAGAGCTCTTTTTTATTTCTAAAAATGCGTTTTTACGGTGAGAAATATTCAGCAAGCAAACTTTATAACTTATCTCGTTTTCCGTGCCCTGGAAAACTGTTGTACGCACTGCTCTATGGACCTCTATTTCTGTGCAAAAAAATCAGTTGTAAGACCCTCGATTTTTGTGCAGAAAATCTACTGTACGACCCTCAATTTCTGTGCAAAAATCTGCTGTACGGCCCTCGATTTCTGTGCAAAAATATGTTGTACTTCCTCCTGAAAATCGTGCCCAAAAATCTGCCTTTTACAGTGTGCTCACTCAGCTATACGGATTTGCTAAACTGCTGCCTTGGAATGTGTGCCAAGCTGTTGTCTCCTTCTCCTCCCTGTCCAGAAATCTCCCT
>APFE030153712.1:370582-432856 GCA_000404065.3 Pinus taeda
AATGTCTGCTACCTGCTCATCAGTGGAAATATACTTAAGCTTCACAGCTCCCTTCTGAACATAGTCTCTGATGAAATGATATTTGATCCGATATGCTTTGACCTGTCATGAAATACTGGATTCTTCGTGAGTTTAATGCAACTCTGATTATCACAGTAAATCACTGAAGGTCTCAACGGCTGACCAAATAAGCCAAACAACATCTTGCGAAGCCAGATGGCCTCACAACTAACTAGACTGGCTGCCATATACTCTGCTTCTGCTGAACTCAGTGCTACTGACTGCTGCTTCCGGCTGAACCATGATACTACTGCTGAACCCAACCCAAAACAGCACCCTGAAGTGCTCTTCCTATCAGAGGCACAACCTGCCCAATCAGAATCAGTGTATCCTGCCAATCTCACTCCATCCCCCTGCCTGTAGTCCAGACCATAATCCACTGTCCCCTACAAGTACCGCAAAATGTGTTTTGCAGCCACCTAGTGAACCTTTCTAGGCTCACACATAAACTGACTCATCGTGTTGACTGCAAAACAAATATATGGTCTAATGTTGACCAAATACATCAAGGAACCAATCAACTGCCTGTACAATGTGGGATCCACCAACTCGGAATCCGAAGCATGAAGCTTCTTCCAGTTGGTGATCATCGATGTCGACATGGGTTTACAATCCTCCATGTGGAATCTGCCAAGGATGTCCACAATATACTTCCCCTGCCCCAGGAAGAAATGCCCCTCCTCTTGCCACACCTCCAAACCTAAAAAGTAATGCATCAAGCCGATGTCCTTCATCTCAAACTCCACCGCAAGATCTCTCTTGCAGTGCTCTATGAGTCTCTCTGCACCTGTAATGATCAAGTCATCCACATACAGCACCAGAATGAGAGGCTCCTCAGCTATCACAATATAGTAAAGGTTCGGATCTGGCTCACTCTTTGTGAAACCCATCCCCTGCAAGTATGTATCTATCTTGGAGTACCAAGCTTTGGGAGCTTGCTTCAGGCATAAAGGGCCTTCTTCAGTGTGCACACATGGGACTCCTTCCCATGCACCTCAAAGCCCTGTGGCTGCTCAATGTACACTTCCTCCTGTATGAAGCCATTGAGAAATGCGGTCTTCACATCCATCTGGTGGATCTCCCAACCCATCTCTGCTGCTATCGATATAATGGAGCGGATCGAAGTATATCGAGCCACGGGAGCGAAGGTCTCCTCATAATCAACTCCCTCTACCTGGGATAACCCTCTAGCCACAAACCTCACTTTAAATTTCTCAATGCTGCCATCTGCAACATGCTTTACCTTGTAAAGCCATCTGGAAGTAACCACGGATTTTCCCTTAGGCCTCGACACCACCTCCCAAACATCATTTTTCATGATAGAAGAATACTCCTCCTGCATGGCCTCTCTCCAGACCTGCTGGCTAGCTGCCTCCTCATAGTTAGAAGGCTCAGACTCAAGGATGCTGGTAGCCATTGCCATATAGCTACAAAACCTCTCAGGTGGTCTATACTCTCTGACCGACCCCTTAGGCTCAACAACAGATGTGGCATCTCTCAAGGTGTCCTGAAGCCACTTGGGCTTCCTCTTTCCTGAGCATGCTTCTCCCATAGGAGAATGAAACTCCTCCTCATCACCATCAGTAGTCTGAACTCCTGACTGCCTGTCTGCTGTCCTTTTGCCTGCACCTGAACCTGTAGAAGCTGATGTACCGTGTGAACTGTCCATCAGTGGACTCCCTAGTGAACTGCTCTGTGGTCTGCTTTGCATGCTGCTCGGAGCACCACCCCTTTGGCTCGTCGAGCCACTGCTCACTGACGGACCTGGAATCATCATAGATGTACCTTCGGATCCTCCTGATCCTTGCCCACTAGATCCCTGCGACTGACTCAACTGTTGCTGAGGGTCTGGCTGATCCAAATACTCTAACTCCCGTGACCTCCTAAAGGCCCTGTCCTCCTCGAACTTCACATCCCGCTTGACAACAACTTTCCTTTGTGCAGGAATGTAAATCCGAAAAGCCTTTGAGGTCTCACTGTAGCCCACAAAGATACCCTTCTCTACGGTGGGCTCTAGTTTGGTCCTCTTCTCCTTGAGTATGTAGGAGTATGTAATGCACCCAAAGATATGAAGATGACCAATATCAGGCTTCTTCCCAGAAAAAGCCTCCTCCGGAGTCATGTGCCCCAAGGCACGATGCAGACTCATGTTCTGCAAATAAACAGCTGTGTTGTAGGCCTCTGCCCACAAGAACAATGGCAACCCTTGATCATGTAACATGGTTTTGGCAACCCCTACGATGGATCTGTTCTTCCTCTCCGCAACCCCGTTCTGCTGGGGGTTGTAAGGAACAGTGAACTCCCTCCTAATGCCTGCCTCCGCATAATAATCAACAAACTCTCCAAGGGTGTACTCTCCCCCATTGTCCGACCTCAGGGACTTGATCTTCCGACCTGTCTACGTCTCCACAAGAGCTCTAAACTCCTGAAACCGCTTGAAGACCTCACTCTTGGTCTTCAAGAAATAAATCTAGGTCCTCTTGGAGTGATCATCAATGAATAAAACATAGTACTCATATCCACTTAAGGAAACATGAGACATCCGACGACTCACATCAGAATGAATCAAATCAAGTATCCCAGTCGCTCTGCTGTCACTGTTGGGAAAAGGGGATTTGGCAAACTTGCCCATCGCACATCCTTCGCAAATATCAAAGTGATCAGTACTGAAATCTAGCACACCTGTAGTGATCTCCCGCAAGGTCCTCAAGGCTCCATGATACATATGTCCCATCCTGCGGTGCCAAATCTCACACAACTCAGAACTACTAGCTCTAGTGTCAGTACTACTGCTCAATGCCAAAAGGGACTGGAATGCAAACTTGTACACCTTTGCATGGCGTACACCTATCACTCTAGCTGAATCCGCTGGAATGCCCCTGGGATACATCAACACCTGTCCTCCCCTGAACAGTACCTCATATCCTCTGTCCTCCAAAGCTGAGACAGATATGAGGTTCTTCCTCATCCCTGGCACATAAAGAACATTTGACACCTTCAAGGGAGGTTTGGACTCCCTTTGAAATGTCAGTGTCCCCACACCGACTGCTCTAACAACTCTTTCATCACCGAGTACTACCTCCATATCAGTGCTACTCTCTGAAAGCTCTGAGAAGTACTCACGGACTCCTGTCATGTGATGTGAAGCCCCATTGTCCACATACCAGATACTCGAAGATGCTCCGCTAATCGAGGGAAAAGCATACTCCCTCTGAACCTGAGTGGCAGGTGATTCTGCACTAGAGGACTCACACGCAGTGAATCCAAACTCCCGGTCAAAACGATAGGTAAAGTCCTCAACCTCTGCTGAAGCTGCCACACTCTGGTTCTTCCCCTTCTTCTTCTTCTTCTCCGGACACACAACTGCATAGTGTCCCATCTTTTGACAATTCCAACACTTTACCTTGGAATAGTTCTTCTGTGCGTTACCCTATTTACCTTTACCTTTGCCTTTTCACCCACCATTGGTTGTGGAAGCCTGCTTCTTCCCTTTGCCTTTCTTGCCTCCTGCCGACAATGCTACATCCTCATCCTGCTCAACTGGCTTGGCTGCCCCAAGCTGACATTTCCTAATTTCTGTCTAAATGCAATCATCCCAAAACCTCTCCCATGTGGGAAGGGTCTCACGTGCACAAACCCCATTAGCAAAGTTCATCCATGAACGGAGGAGGCCATTCATTGCAATCCACACCAACTCAGTGGGTGGAATGACCTCTCCAATTGCTGCCAACTCATCTCTCACATTAATAATCTTTGTGAGATATTCAGCTGCACTATCACTACCCATCTTAATAGTCTTCAACTTCTTATTCAGGACCATTTTCCAGTTCTCATTGGTACTCTGGTAGAGATTGGACAATGCTGTCCACATTTCATGGGCATTTCTCTTTCCTCTCACATGAGGAATGCAGTGGTCTTTGACTCCGTCTAGAATCAGTGTCTTACCCTTGTTGTTCTTTTTATTATACTCAGCCAACTGAGTAGCATCAATAGGCACAACAACAGGGTTCTGTGTGGTATGCACCATGATGCCCCAGACTTTTGCCTCCTCAAAGATACTCTGCATTCTCTCCTTCCAAACGCTGTAATTTGCATGCACATCCAACATATCCTCCACCCTCAATCTCAATGATATCCTGCTGTCCTAAAACTGAAAAATAGCACTGCTGTAGTAAAGATAAAACTGCTCTTTGTGAAAAATCAGCTTGCTGGAATTTTCTGAGTGAAAAATCAGCAGGCTGTAATTTTCTTCCTTGCTGTCCCAAACTGCACTTCAGCACTCAAGCTCTGATACCATGTAAAAATTTCTCAGTTCCCACTCCGATTTTCAGTTTCACCTTATTTCTCCCATATAGTTAAATGCCCTTTCCCATATCCATACATTCAACAACTGGAAAAAATTAGTTTTGCTGAGAACACAAATTCTGGAAATTTTACAGAATGCTAGAAAATGCAGAAATAAAAATCAGCAGGTACAAATAGCGATTTAACACATTTAAACACAGTGATTTTTGGTCAAGGTGACCCTGGAAAAACCACCTACAACTCTTGGGGAAAACCAGTTCAAGAGCTCTTCTTTATTTTTGAAAATGTCTTTTTACAGTGAGAAATATTCAACAAAAAATTCAGCAAGCAAACTTTACAACTTATCTCGTTTTTCGTGCCCTGGAAAATTGCTGTACGGACTGCTGTACGGACCTCGATTTCTGTGCAAAAAATCAGCTGTACGACCCTCGATTTCTGTGCATAAAATCTGTTGTACGGCCCTCGATTTCTATGCAAAAATCTGTTGTACGGCCCTCGATTTCTGTGAAAAAATCTACTGTACTTCCTCCTGAAAATCGTGCCCAAAAATCTGCCTTTTACAGTGTGCTCACTCAGCTGTACGGATTTGCTAAACTGTTGCCTTGGAATGTGTGCCAAGCTGCTGTCTCTTTCTCTTCCCTGTCCAGAAATCTCCCTTGCTCTCTTGCTCTCCTTCTCTCAATCTGCTCATGAAAGAATGAATGACTTTTTTCTCCTTTTCCTCCTTTAATCTAACCCTAAGTGACTTTTAGGTGATCCCTAAATCCAATGGCTGAAATAGATTGAGATCTATGGCTGAGATTAAATGCTCATTTAACTCTCACTTTCTATTTTTTAATTCACCCCACTTTAATAAAGACCCACTTAGTCATTTATTTCCAATGTCACTTTTCCTTTCTAATTTAACATTGACTTTATTAAAGTCATTTTAAAATTAGACTTTAGTAGCTTTATCACTTAAAGTCAGTTTTAAATTAGATTTGACTTTATAAAAATTATAAAGTCACTTTAGGAGAAAAATTAAATTCTTTTGGACACTTTTCCCTAGGGCAAAGATCAAAGCCTTAGGGAACCACCTGTCCTCCGGTACCAAATTTCAACACAACCAAGTGGGGATATACCAATTGTTTATACATGATTGAAATATAACAATTATTACATCATCCTTCCCATGCATAGTGGGGATACAAATTACATCATATGTCCAATGGGACTCATTAAAAAATATATTATGACAGAAGGAGACATATTACACCCTAGATCTTTACATGACCTATGCAACTATGAATATCTGAAACCATAGTTGAAATCAACAACCATAATGCCAACAATGCAGAATGTTTGTGAAGGCTAATGCTCCCCCTGAATCTATGCTACCTGCATTGTCAACAAATCATTCATCAACACATCTTCATCAGTCAGATAAAAATCAATGAACAAAGCATATCAACAGATTGTAATTATCAATATCAGACTGAGCACCCATGTCAGAGTCTGACCCACTGTTTGTCTATTAGGAAAACATATATGCTCTTGAAACCACAGAAACTTGTGTATATACGCAACTATCCTTCATGAAACCTGCGTATAGGAACCTTCCTTTGAAAATTGGATTTAACAGTAGGATGATGCATAAACTACTCCTAGCTTTTGTCTAAGATATTCAAATGTTTATCTGGGAAGTAGTTTGGTAAATATATCAATAACCTATTCTTTGGAGGGAAAATATTCCAATTTAACCTTTTGTTCAAGCACTTGTTTTCGTAGAAAATGGTACTTAATGGGTATGTGCTTGGTTTTGGAATGCATGACCAAAATTTTGAAAATACTGATGACACTTTATTATCACATAGAATGGAGATGGGTGGAGAACATGTGATTTGAATGTCTTGCAATGTTTGCATCATCCAAAGTAGTTGTGTGCAACAAGATGCAACAGCCACATATTCTGCTTCAACATAGAATGGAGATGGGTGGAGAGCATGTGATTTGAAAGTCTTGCAATGTTTGCATCATCCAGAGTAGTTGTGTGCAACAAGATACAACAACCACATATTCCACTTCAGCTGTACATAACGCAATCGAACTTTGTTTCTTGTTGAACCAAGATACTAACCATGATCCCATATAGAATGTACTTCCACTAGTGCTTTTTCGATCATCAACATTTCCTGCCCAATCTGCATCTGTATATGCATGAAGAGTAAGATCTGTATCTTTAGGATACCATAGACCAAAGTCTTGAGTTCCTTGAGGATATTTGAATATTCTTTTTACAGCCTAAAGATGCGATTCCTTTGGATTTTCTTGGAACATTCCAACAATTCCTACTGCATGCATGATATCAGGTCTAGTTCCTATTAGATAAAACATACTTTCAATCATAGATCTGTATACTAGTTGATATGTTGTAGGTGATTCATCGTTAGCACTGAGACTGCATCTTGTTACCATTGGAGTACATACTAGTTTAGAATCTTCCATCCCGTACTTCTTCAGAATCTGCTTGAGAAATTTAGTTTGAGACAGAAAAATGCCATCTTTTGTTTGTTGTACTTGTAGACCAAGAAAATAAGTTAGTTCACCAAGTAACAACATTTCAAATTCTTGTTGCATAACAGAAGTAAAGTTTTGACTCATAGACTCTTCATTGCTGCCAAAGATGATATCGTCAACATAAACAACAATAATTAGTAGTTTTCATTCTCTATCTTGGTGTATAATTTGTTATCTGTAGATCTTTTTGTGAACCCTTGTTATTGTAGATATTTGTCAAGGCGATAATACCAAGCCCTTGGAGCTTGTTTCATTCCATAAAGAGCCTTTTTGAGCTTGCATACAAGCTTTGCATCATTTCCAAGAATGAATCCTTCTGGTTGTTTAATATAAACTTCTCCTTCTAACTCTCCATTAAGAAATGCAGATTTTACATCCATTTGATACACTTTTAATTTCTGAAAACTTGAAAGAATAAGAAACATTCTTATGGCTTCAAGTTTGGCAACACGTGCAAATTTTTCTTCAAAGTCTATACCTTCTTGTTGAGCATACCTTTTACAAATAGGTTTTGTTTTGTTTCTAATAATCTCTCCATTTTCATTCAGTTTATTCTTGAATATCCATTTTGTCCCTATAACATTTTTATCAAGAGGTTTAGGAACTAGTTCCCAAGTATCATTCTTTTTAATTTGGTCAAGTTCTTCATTCATTGCCTTAACCCAACATTCATCTTTACTAGCTTCATTAACACTCTGTGGTTATATGGAGGATAGTAATGCCAGATAACTGGAAGTTCCTGCAAGAGTTCTTCTTGTCTGTACTCTAGACCTTTTTTCTCCTAGAATTTGAGATTCTTGATGATTCTTTTGAACATATCTGGATGGAGTCTTTTATCTGTCAATTGTATCTTCTTCTAATGCTTCATTGGTTTCTTCCTCTATATCATTTTGATTTGATACATGAAAGCATTTACCATCTTCCTCATTGTCATCATCCTTTGTTATCTTCATCTATTCCAGATTTCTGCATGCTTCGTCAATTACTACATCAATGCATTCAACAATTTTCTGAAGTCTATTGTTATAACATTTGTATCCTTTACTTCTAGATGAATAACCAAAAAGAATTCCTTTTTCTGCTCTGGGTTCAAACTTACCAAGTTTTCATCAGCCTTTTTGATGAAACATTTGCTTCCAAAAAGTCTAAAATGTTTTACAGTAGGAGGCTTACCACATGGAGTTTGATCATTATTTACCCGAACATTAGCTTTTTGAGAATAGTCACGGAAGTAAATGCAGCTTCACCCCAGAAGGTGGTAGGAGTTCCAGATTCATGAAGCATAGCTCGAGCCATTTGTTGAACTGTTATGTTCATTCTTTCCACTACACCATTTTGTTGAGGAGTTCTGGGAATAGAGAACTGCGCTTTTATTCCATGTAGTTTACAAAGAAAAAAAAAATCATCTCATATGAATTCTTCCCCTCGATCAAATCTGAGACATTTGATTTTTCGATCTGATTCATTTTCAACTAAATCTTAGAAGACTTTAAACTTTTCAAATGCTTCATCTTTATGCTTTAGTAGACCTATCCAACACATTTTAGAAAAATCATCAATGAATTAAATGAAGTATTCTTCTCCACGAGGTGAATTTTTCCTTGTTGGCTCACACAAATAAGTATGGATGAGTTCAAGAGGCTTCCTTGCTGACCGTTCTTTCCCATTGAAATGAACTTTGGTTTGTTTACTGACTTGACATGGTTTGCAGATGGTATTTTTTGGGATGCTGATATCTGGAAGATCATGAATTGCCTTGAGCCAGCGTGCTTTTCTTATTTGAGAAAAGCTTAGATGCCCCAATCTTCTGTGCATAACCAGTTTTCATATGTTTTTCTTAGATAACATTGTTTTTGTCTTCCTTTTAGTATATATAAATTGTTTGGAGTTATTTTTCCTTTGATTACGATCTTTCATGTATCAAGTTCACGAACCACACATCTATTTGATCGAAACAAAACTTCATTTCCTTGATCACACATTTGACTGAAACTCAACAAGTTATGTTTTAAACCATCAACATACATGACATTTCCAGTTTTAACCTTTTCTTTCAAATAAATAGAACCTTTACCTTTAATGACCGCTGGTGTGTCATTTCCAAATGAGACATTCTTTTCCTTTTCTAAAAAATTATATGAATGAAGTTTATCTTTATCACCTGTCATGTGTTTAGAGCATCTGTTGTGAATGTACCACTGATTTTCTTGTCCTTCTGCAAACAGAGCTATGCCACATCTTTCTGATTGAAATTCCTTCTTTCTCCATGCTTGGAATTTGGTGATGTTTGCTTCTTTTGAATTGTTGGCTGAAATTTGCTCGTGCATTTAAATTCTTCATGACCACAGTGATTGGAAAATGAACATTCAATTTCATCTTCAAGAGGAGAAAAGTTATTATAAGAACTTTTCTTGATTCCTATTACATTATGATTTCGTGCCTCCCTAGTCATGATAGTTTTGTAAGCAACACATTGAGCAACGTTATGCCCAAAGTTATGGCATGAAAAACATTGTCCATTAAAGAAGTTTTTGTGATCATAAAATATTTTGGTTGATGCTTCTATTGATGTTCACCCTTCGAGTAAAATGGACATGATTTACCTGAGGAGCACTTTTAGGCTTTTGCTGACGATTGACATACTGTTCATTGGTCTTTGTTGCATCAAGATAGCTTCTGGTGGTCGCTAACAAATTTTGTGATTGGGATGGTTCTTTAGTATATCCAAGACCAGTCTTTATAAGAGGAGAACGCTGAACCTTGATGATTTCATTTAAAGTTTATGATCCCTTAGCAAATATAAGATTAAGAGATTTTGCCTTTTCAAGTTCTTTTCTTAGACCCACAACTTCACATTCTAGTTTTTCATTGTGCTTTTCTCTTTCAGTGAGTTGATGTGTCAAAGTGTCTATGATCATATTCTTTTCTTCCAAACAAATTTTGAGTTTAGCGATTTCTTCAAGAAAGTCTTTCTCTTTTAAGGCATCCAAGAAATCGTCATTGTCATAAGCCATGAGTAGTTTATAATATTGTTTAGTTTCATCTTTCATCACTATTACATAATCCATCACGATCTTCATGAGTATAGTAACTTCTTCTATTAACAACTTGTTTCCTATTGCCTTTTGTAGACTACTTTCCTTTTTCATGATTATCTTTGTGAGGAAATTTTGCAGCACAATGGCCAACTCTACCACAAGCAAAACATTTGAATGGTAGCTTACCTTTGAATGTTTCGGAACCCCGTTGAATTTTCTTGACAAAGTTTATCTCATCTTCTTCCTCTGAAATATATCTTGATTCATTGAGATATTCCTTTTCTTTTCCCTTTGTTGAAGCTTTGAAATATGCTTCCCTAATATCTGATGGACCTCCTTTCCTCATTTCAAAGGAAGTTAAAATTCCATGAAGTTGAACAACAGTAATAGATTGAAGATCCTGCTTTTCTTCTATGGTAGATACTTTTGACTCAAATTTAGAAGACAAAGATCTCAAGATTTTCTCTACTAAAGTAGCCTCTTTTATTTCTTCACCCAAATTCTGTTGGAAATAACACTGAGAAGGGGAGGAGGGAGGGGGGGCGGGGGTGAATCAGTATTAGAAATTTAACAATTTTTCATTTCCATAAATAGATTAATATACGCTACTTCTGTTAATCCAACCTGCGTATATACGCAATTGTGTTTAGAGAAAACCACGTATATCGTACAGACTTATAATTTAGTTAGCTGATCTTAATCTGTGTATCAGAACCATAAAGCAGTAATCAAGTGCAGTGAATAGTATAGACAATCACACACATGAACACAGGATATAAGGTGGAAACTCAATGTGGGTGAAAACCACCTGCTGCAATTCGTCTCTATCTTCTTTTAATTAGAAACTTCTTTGACAATATTTCTGTACTAGTGCAGTCTTATACTAGTAAGCATGCTTCTACTTGCAGAAGGCTACAACCTTCTCTCGTTCTCCAGCTTCTTCTAGAAGGGAGCTACAACCCCCTCAGCTCTTGTACTCGCTGATGTACTAGTATGTAGGTGTTGACCTACATAAAGCTACAACCTTCTCTTTTCTTCCAGGGACCACATTTCATAAATTTTCAGAGTGGATCCATCAATAACATCAATCAAACATCAAATATATCTGCATCAACCAATCTCCTTTGCACCAACCAAAACTGAATCAAACAATCACTTCTCTGAACGCTGTAACCAGAATATAGTAACAGTAACCAGAAACCAATCCTGAACCCAGAACACTGTAGCAATAAACAGAAGTAGCTAAAACATATTTTATGAGACGTACGCTACTTCAATATGTAGAAACTATGTGCATACGTTGTCATATTAAGGAAAACATGCGTATACGCCGTTTTGAATTACCGAACCAGCATGTATATGCACCTTTGATATGCTGAACCTGTGTACAGATCTATAAAAGATAATTTACCCTTTTCAACTATTCAGATATCAATTATACCCAGATCATCAGATTTATAGATCAAGTCATGCGCCAAATATAACAGATCAAAATCACACAAAGATACTTCTCTTCAAGCCTTACAATCTTGACCCATCAATAGAACTTATCCTTCTTCTAGCGCTCAGGTTCCTCCTTGATTCAGATCCAGCTATGCACCATAACCCAAGGACCAGTATTCTAGATCTTGCTCTTCATAAGATGTTCAATCCTTGAGTGCCCTTGCTTAATGATCTCCTTCCCCTTTTATAGTCTTAGGCCTTAATACTATGGTCCAAAACCACTTAGAACCAATACCTGGGTCCAAATACCTGGATTCAACTCTTCGAACAAGATACCATGGTCCAAAACCATAGGTCCAAATACCAAGGACCAAAAACCAAGATTTCCAAATTGTACGCGCTTTTCTGTGCATGAAAGTGCATGTATACGCATACGCACCTTTTGGTCAGAGAATCCGCGTGTGTACGCGACGTGGTAAATGTGAACCTGCGTATACTTCTTTTTCCTTTATTCTGAGAGCCTGTGAGCCTGAAATTTCATCGAGTGATTTGCCGAGTGAGTTGCCATCAAGGACAATACCTGCGCCATAGTGCCAATCCTGTGTCATAATGCCAACAATCCCCCCCTTTGGACTTGATGGCAACCCCAAGTCACTCAAAGTCATTCTCCCCCTTTGTCATCAAGGGAAAATGGTTATGTTCCCCCTGAGTACATGTTGAAATCTCTGCTCTGCTTTGCTGTCTATGCTCCCCCTAACTGTAGGCAAGGTCTCCAAAAAGATGTTCTACAAGAAAGAACATGACTCTATACATCATAAATGACCTTCCTATCAGCAAAGACTCATACATACATCCATCTCCCAACCAAGTGGGGATATACCAAAATTGACTCATCCATCCAACCAAGTGGGGATATACCAAAAAATTATACATGATAAAACAAGAATATTACATCATCCATCCTAGGCATAGTGAGGAAACAAAATAGGTCGTTACATGACCTTGATAATAAAAGAAATACATGACATAGAGACCAAATATCTAAGACAAGACTATGATATTCATCAGCAGCATCTGTCAATCACCATTCAGACCATGAACCATGATCTCCCTCTCCACCTGAATCAAAAACAACTGTGAAGTTGTACCAAGATCTTCTAACATAATGCCAACTATGCATTATTAGAAGTATATGCTCCCCTTGAACCTGTGCCAGATGGTCTTTGTCAGACCAATATCAAAGTCTTTTCATCTTGAGTTTGGCTCATTGTTTTTCTTCAAACCAACATATACGTGACTGTATCCACAGAAACATGTGTATGTATGTGAATGCTCTTCATTAAACTCGCGTACAACCACTTTTGTCTGAAACAGATAAGTGTCAACAACAAGATGATGCATCAACTACTCCCAGCTTCTGTTTGAGGTACTCAAATGTCTCCCTGGGCAGTGGTTTGGTGAATATATCAGCAACCTGTTCCTTGGAGGGAACATACTCCAACTTGACCTTTTGTTCAAGCACTTGTTCCCGGAGAAAATGATATTTGATAGGTATATGCTTGGTCTTTGAATGCATGAATGCATTCTTTGAAATACTGATTGCACTTGTATTATCACATAAAATGGAGATAGGTGGAGTACAAGTAATTTGAATGTCTTGCAATGTTTGCATCATCCAAAGGAGTTATGTGCAGCAAGATGCAACAGCCACATATTCTGCTTTCGCTGTAGATAATGCAATTGAACTTTGTTTCTTGCTGAACCAAGACACTAATTTGGAACCCATAAAGAATGCACCACTACTAGTGTTTTTTCTGTCATCCATGCTTCCTGCCCAATCTGCATCTGTATATGCATGAAGTGTGAGTTCTATATCTCTAGGATACCATAAGCCATAGTTTTGTGTTCCTTGAAGATATTTGAAAATCCTTTTAACTGCTTGAAGGTGTGCTTCTTTTGGATTTGCCTGGAATCTTCCAACTATTTCCACTGCATGCATGATGTCTGGTCGGGTACCTGTCAAATAAAGCAGACTACCAATCATGGATCTATAGGTTGGCTGATGTACTGCTGCTGATTCATCATTTACGCTGAGGCTGCATCCTGTTACCATAGTGGTACATACTGGTTTCAAATCTTCCATGCCATATTTCTTCAAGATCTGCTTGAGGTACTTAGTTTGTGATAGAAAGATACCGTCTTTGTTTTGTTGGACTTGTAAACCAAGAAAATATGTGAGCTCACCTAGCAAAGACATTTCAAATTCTTTCTGCATCACCAAGGCAAAGTTTTGACTCATGGCTTCTTCATTGCTACCAAAGATGATATCATCAACATACACAACAAGTATTAGCAATTTATCATTGTCAATTTTTATATATAGGTTGCTATCTGTTGATCCTTTTGAAAAACCTTGTTGATGGAGGTATTTGTCTAGACGATAATACCAAGCCCTTGGAGCCTGTTTAAGACCATAGAGAGCCTTTCTGAGTATGCATACAAGTTTTGGATCATTTCCAAGGATAAATCCATCTGGTTGCTCAATATACACTTCTTCTTCTAAGTCTCCATTTAGAAAGGCAGATTTCACATCCATTTGATATACTTTGAACTTCTGAAATCTAGAAAGAGCAAGGAACATTCTTATGGCTTCAAGTCTGGCAACCGGTGCAAAAGTTTCTTCAAAGTCTATACCTTCTTGTTGAGCATACCCTTTACAAACAAGTCTGGCCTTATTTCTAATAACATCTCCATTTTCATTCAACTTGTTTTTGAATATCCATTTGGTCCCTATGACATTTTTATTGTTAGGTATAGGAACCAATTCCCAAGTGTTATTCTTTTCAATCTGCTCAAGTTCCTCATTCATGGCCTTGACCCAGCATTCATCTTTGCATGCTTCACTTATGTTTCGTGGTTTGACGGAGGAGAGAAATATTAGATAGCTTGAGGCTTTTGTAATAGATCTTCTTGTTTGTACACCTGCCTCTTTCTGCCCCAAAATTTGAGTCTCTGGATGGTTCTTTTGGACATATTTGGATGGAGTCTTTTCTTCTACCTTATTTGTTCCTCTGGTGCCTCATAAGTTTCTGCTTCAACATTAGTCTAATTTGATGTTGAAGGATAGTCCTCATCATCTTCAAAATCCTCGGTTTTTATTGGCTTTGGATTGTTCCCTGTTTCATCAAACACCACATCAATACTTTCAACAATTTTTCCAAGTCTTTTATTGTAACACTTGTATCCTTTACTTCAGGAAGAGTAACCAAGGAGAATGCCTTCATCCGCTCTAGGTTCAAACTTGCCAACCTTTTCATCAGTCCTTTTGATATAACATTTTCTTCCAAAAACTTTGAAGTATTTTACAGTAGGAGCCTTACCATACCAAAGTTCATGAGGAGTTTGAGTGTTGTTTACCCGGACGTTTGTTTTGTTGAGAATAGTAACGACAGTAAATGTAGCTTCACCCGAGAAGGTTGCAGGAGTTTCAGACTCATCAAGCATAGCACGAGCCATTTGTTGAACCATTTTGTTCATCCTTTCTACCACTCCATTTTGTTGAGGGGTCCTTGTAGTAGAGAATTCCCTTCTTATTCCATGTTCTTCACAAAAGTCGAAAAATTCATCTGAAGTAAATTCCCCTCTTCGATTAGACCCGAGGCATTTGATTTTGCAATCTAATTCATTTTCAACCAAAGCTTTGAATGCTTTGAACTTTTCAAAAGCTTCGTCTTTATGCTTCAGAAGTCCTATCCAACACATCCTGGAAAAGTCGTTAATAAACAATATAAAGTATTCTTCTCCACAAGGTGACTTTTTTCTTGATGGACCACATAAATCAGTATGGACAAGTTGAAGTGGCTTACTAGTTGATCCTTCCTTCTTAGGGAAATGTGTTCTAGTTTGCTTACCAAACTGACATGATTTGCATATTGTATTGTCTAGAATTATGATGTCAGGAAGATCACGAACAACGTGATATTTACATGATTTCCTTATTTGAGGGAAGCTTAGATGCCTCAATATTTTGTGCCATAGCCAGTGTTTATCAATTTTGCTTAGATAGCATTGTTGTTGTCCTCCCTTGAGTATGTATAAATTATTTGGAGTTCTTATGCTTTTGATCACTGTTTCTCCTGTATCAAGCTCACGAACAATACATCCATTTGATCGAAATACTACCCCATTTCCTTGATCACACATTTGACTAACACTCAATAGATTATGCTTTAGGCCATCAACATACATAACATTTCCAGCTTTGACATTTTCTTTTAAAAGAACAGATCCTTTACCTTTTATGAGTGCAAGGGTGTCATTTCCAAATGAGACCTTCCTTTCATTTTCTAAGGCACTATATGACTGAAGTTTTCCTTTATCACCCGTCATATGTTTCGAGCATCCACTGTTAATGTACCACTGATTTTCCTATCCTTCCGCATATAAGGCTATACCACATCTTTCTGTTTGCGGTTCTTTCTTTCTCCATGTTTTGGGATCCAATGAATCTTGCTCCTTTTGCCGAAACTTACTCCTGCATTCAAAATCTTCATGATCGAAGTTGTTACAAATAGAGCATTCTATTTCATTTTCAAGAGCAGAAAAATTATTGTAGGTCCTTTTCATGATCCCAGTCACACTCCTTTGATTTCGTGCTTCTCTAGTCATGATAGTCTTGTAGGCAACACATTGAGCAGCTTTGTGTCCAAAGTTATGACATGAGAAACATTGGCCATTAAAGAAATTCCTGCGATTATCAAATCTACTGACCAGGTGATTATAGTTTCCATTGACATTCATTCTTGAGGCAAATTAAGAATGATTTACTTGTGGTTGGTTGTAGCTTCTGTTCATCCTTGAAGTAGCTTGACTCTGATTTACCTGGTGATCCGTTTTATGCCTTTGCTGACGATTGTCAACCTGTTCACTTCTCCTTGCTCCATCAAGATAACTTTTGGAGGTGGATGGCTTCTGTGCTTGAGATGCTTCTTCAGTATATTCAAGACCTGTCTTTATTAGAGGAGAACGCTGCACTTTGATAATCTCATATAAAGTTTTAGATCCTTTAGCAAATCTGAGATTAAGAGCTTTTGTTTTCTCAATATCTTTTCTAAGTCCCACAATTTCACATTCTAACTTTTCATTGTGTTTTTTCCTTTCAGCAAGTTGGAATGTCAAAGTATCTATAATCATACTCTTATTTTCTAAACAGATTTTAAGTTTAGAAATTTCTTCATAGAGATCATCTTTGTCTATAGCATCCAAGAAATCATCATCTTCAAAAGCCATTAAAAGTCTATAATCAATAACATGTTCATCTTCATCACTATTTGAAAATCCATCGTTGTCTTCATGTGTATAATAGCTCTTCTTACTTACGCTCTGTTTTCTATTACATTTGACCGATTCCTTACCTTTATCAAGCTTATCTTTATGAGGACATTTGGCTGCATAGTGACAGACTCTTCCACAAGCAAAGCATTTTAAAGGTAACTTACCTCTGAATCTTCCAGAACCCCGTTGAAGGTTCTTGACAAAATTTGATTCTTCCTCTCCTTCTGACGTATGTCCCGACTCATTGTATTCTCCTTTTCCTGAAGCTTCGAATGCGGCTTCTCTCATATCTGATGGACCCCCTTTTCTCATTTCAAAAGCAGTTAGGATTCTGTGCAACTGTGACATAGTAATACTCTAAAGATTCTGCTTTTCTTTTGTGGCAAAAACTTTTGATTCAAACTTAGAAGACAAGGATCTTATAACCTTTTCAACTAAAGTAAATTATTTTATCTCTTAACCCAAGTTTTTCATGAAATTAACAATCTCATCTATGCATAGAAAATAATTAGCTACACTTTCATCATTGTGCATTTTGAGAGTTTCATATTGAACTCTAAGAGATTGTAGTTTTGCACATTTTACTTGATCATCTCCTTCATAGCTTAGAATGATCTTGTCCCATATTTCTTTGGCAGTTTTGAGCTGCATAACCTTGATGAATTCTGATTGTGATAGACTCCCCAATAGAGTATTAACAGCCTTTGCATTTGTTTCATACTTCTTTTTACTTGCCGTATCTGTAGGAGTTGCTACTGGAAATGTGCGTCCTCCTTCCACGATATCCCAAAATTATGTTCCAAAAGATTGAAGATACTTTGTGGTTCTTACCTTCTAATAGACAAAGTTACTCCCATTAAAAATTGGTGGCCTGATAGATGCCTCTTTTTCATAGTTGCTCATGATGGTAGATCTTTCTTCAGGCAATCAAGCTTCTTTTGAAGGACCTGCTCTGATCCCAATTATTGGAAATAATACTGGGGGGGGGGGGGGAATCAATATTAGAAATTTAACAATTTTTTATTTCTATAAACAGATTGATATACGCTACTTCTGTTAATCCAACCTGCGTATATACGCAACTGTGTTTAGAGAAAACCGCGTATATCTTACAAACTTATAATTTAGTTAGCTAATCTTAATCTGTGTATCAGAAACATAAAACAGTAATCAAGTGCAGTAAACAGTACAAACAATCACACACATGAACATAAGATATAAGGTGGAAACCCAATGTGGGTGAAAACCACCTGCTGCAATTCGTCTCTATCTTCTTTTAATTAGAAACTTCTTTTTACAATATTTCTGTACTGGTGCAGTCTTATACTAGTACGCAGGCTTCTACTTGTAGAAGGCTACAACCTTCTCTCGTTCTCCAGCTTCTTCTGGAAGGGAACTACAACTCCCTCAGCTCTTGTACTAGTTGATGTACTAGTGCGTAGGTGCTAACCTACAAAAGGCTACAACCTTCTCTTTTCTTCCAGGGACCACATTTCATAAATTTTCAAACTGGATCCATCAATAACATCAATCAAACATCAAATATATCTGCATCAACCAATCTCCTTTGCACCAACCAAAATTGAATCAAACAATCACTTCTCTAAACATTGTAACCAGAATATAGTAACAGTAATCAGAAACCAATCCTGAACCCAAAACACTGTAGCAATAAATACAAGTAGCTAAAACATATTTTATGAGACGTACACTACTTCAATATGTAGAAACTACATGCATACGATGTTATATTAAGGCAAACCTACGTATACGCCATTTTGAATTACCGAACCAACGTGTATACGCGCCTTTGATATGCTGAACCTACGTATAGATCTATAAAAGATATTTTACCCTTTTCAACTATTCAGACATCAATTATACCCTGATCATCAGATTTATAGATCAAGTCATGCGCCAAATATAACATATCAAAATCACACAAATATACTTCTCTTCAAGCCTTAAGATCTTGATCCATCAATAAAACTTATCCTTCTTCTAGTGCTCAGGTTCCTCCTTGATTCAGATCCAGCTATGCACCATAACCCAATGACCAGTATTCTAGATCTTGCTCTTCATAAGATGTTCAATCCTTGAGTGCCCTTGCTTAATGATCTCCTTCCCTTTTTATAGACTTAGGCCTTACTCAATGCTATGGTCCAAAACCACTTAGAACCAATACCTAGGTCCAAATACCTGGTTCAACTCTTTGGACGAGATACCATGGTCCAAAACCATAGGTCCAAATACCAAGGACCAAAAACCAAGATTTCCAAACTGTACGCGCTTTTCTATGCATGAAAGTGTGTGTATACGCATACACACCTTTTGGTCAGAGAATCCACGTGTATACACGGCGTGGTCAACAGGAATCTGCATACACCTCTTTTCCCTTTATTCTGAGAGCCTATGAGCCTGAACTATCATCTGAGTGATTTTCCGAGTGAGTTGCCATCAAGGACAATACTCATGCCATAGTGCCAATCCTGTGTCATAATGCCAACAAATTCTTCATACAATTTACAGTCTCATCTACTTGTAAAAAGTAACTAGCAATACTTTCATCACTATGCATTTTGAGAGTGTCATACTGTATTCTAAGAGTTTGGAGCTTAACATGTTTTACTTGGGAGTCTCCTTCATAGCTTTGAATGATTTTGTCCCATATCTCTTTGGCTGTCTTGAGCTGCATGACTTTGACGAATTCTGATTTTGCCAGACTTCCCAATAAAGTATTGAATTCTTTGGCATTAGTTTCTTATAACTTCTTACCTGATGTATCTGTAGGTATTGCTGCTAGAAATTGGTCTCCTCTTTTCACAATTTCCCAAACATCGGCTCCAAGTGACTGAACATAGGGTCTGGTTCTTATTTTCCAATATACTAAGTTGTTCCCATTGAAGATCGGTGGTCTGATAGATCCCATGCCTTCATGATTGTTCATCTTGAAATATCTCCCTTCAAGTGATCAAGCTTCTTCTGAAGGACTTGCTTTGATACCAATTGTTGGAAATAATACAGAGAGGGGGGGTGAATCAGTGTTTACAATTCAATAATTTTTCATTTCACAAATAGATTTATATACGCTACTTCAGTGAAGTGAACTTGCGTATGCACACAACTGTGATTAAAGAAACCAATGTATACCCAGAGAACTTATGATCTAGTTAATTCATCATGTGTTGATTTTTAATCAGTGCATCAATACTTTATTATACAATAACTATGTGCAGTGATAACATAATAAACCATCACACATAAGCAATACATATGAACACCAAGATTTAAGGTGGAAACCTAATGCAGGAGAAAGTCCACCCGCTACTGTTGTCTTTGTCTTATATTTAATATAAAGAAAATATGTTTACAATCTTGTACTGGTGCAAACTCATACCAGTGCGTAAGCACCCACCTGCAGAAGGCTACAACCTTTTCTTGTTCTCCAACTTCTACTGTAAGGAAGCTACAACCCCCTAGTTCTTGTACTAGCTAATATGTTTACTAGTACATAGGCGCCGACCTACAAAAGGCTACGACCTTATTTCTTCCTTCAGGGACCACATTTAATAAATTTTTAGACTGAATTCTCCTGGTACACAACTACACAATATGAAGGTCTCGTTTCATCAAATTTTCACACTGGACCCATCAGAAACTTTGAAGCTCAAACTCTATAATAATAACTACATCAACCAACAATTAGTCAATCTGAACAGCCAAATAACTGTCACCAAAACATTGTGAGGAACCTAGAAACCTGCATCATCATTCAGAACCAACTGCAATCTCAAAAGTCATACATCAAAATACATACGCTACTTTAATGAACCCAACCTGCATGTATATGCTACTTCCTTTAACCAAATCTATGTATACCTCCAAAACTGCTGAATCATAAAAAATTTTGAATCATATCTATAACAACTAGTAATATTTTGAAAATGTATTGTCAAATTACAAAGATCTAAATAGTCAATAGCAAAGATCACCCTTCTCACTTAATCAATCAATCAATCAGACTCAATCTCCTTATGCATTTAGTTCTACATGAAGATCTAAGAAGACATTATTGGCGGACAATAGTAAACCAACATCACTGATCAGATAGATCAGTCATTTTTGAATAACAGGCTTTGGAAGCTTTTAACCAGCGTGTATACACGCCTTCACTAAGGCGAACCAACGTATAGATCTGTAAATACAAACTTACAACTTCGCTGCTATTCCAGACTTTAGACATACCCAGATCATGAAATTTAAAGAATAAAACATGTGTAAACAATCAGATCCAGCCCAACCAATATCAGATCATTCAATGATAAGTCATTTCAGGTCTTATGATCCTGATCCAACATTGAATTCAAGGTGCACAAAATATTTCAGATTATATCTTAATCATAGCCCCTGCAATATACTTCAGATAGAAGTATTCCTGAGAAACCCTTTCACTTACACACTTGGCCCTTTGATCTTTTCCTCCTTATATTATTTTTGGCCTTTCTCAATACCTCGGACCCAAACAACACTTAGAACTTAAGGTATTCTTGGACGAGATCAAATAGTCATTACTCCGCTCAATATTGTGGGCTAATACCATGGTATTGACCCTTAGTATTCTTTAATATTGTATTTCCTTGATTTTCTAACCCATACACGCTTTTCCTCTTGTGAAAGTGCGTGCATACGTATATGCTCTTTTTGTTCTGTGAACCTGCGTGTATACGCCATTTTCACAAGGTGAACCTGCATATACAACGTAAAATACCTTACAACATTCTTTTCCTTAAACTTATTGATTTTGATCAGTAGACCTTTGTTCCAACTTCCTGTTCTTCTGTACAAATGTTCTGTTATCTCTGAATTGAACTGTTACAATGTGGGTTGCCCTTTATCAAATTTGAACTGACTTGTGAATGAGTTGCCATTAAGGACAACACTTGTATCATAATGCCAACAAAAATAATTTTATTTCTTTTATTACATCATTTACAAAAGTCACATGTCACTATGAAAACCAAACGTAATTACACTTTTCAACGCTCTTTCTTAACTAGGGAGGTATTCATAATGGTACTTGGTCATTCTCAATCAGAAGAATTTCTCATAAGAAGAATTTGGATTTGTAACTCATTTTTATAGCATCATATCAACCGGCATTGTTATATAGCAAGGCCTTGACTAAAAACTCTATCTCTACACAAGATCAGAGCACAATGCTGGCGAGGCCAATGATTTATAGACATACTCATCGTTGTCTCTCTAGGAAAATACCCCGCTCAGGTTCACTTAGGATATGCTACATAAGGACTATTCTTTTCTTGGACTCCCCAGTCCCACAAAGAATATTGGTCCTCCATGACTATTGTTACTGTTGGATGCCCTATCTCATCCTCAGAGACTATCAGATGCCAAATGATTACACAATCCTCCATTCTGTCTTCCCAGTTGAAGAACATAACGACGTGTCTATCTCTCCTTTTCAAACCAGGAGGTTTTATTCCATTAAAGGATTGTACTCATTTCTATAACAAATGAATGTACCTAAGATTTCTTCTTAGGAATTTCTCGAGTTTCTTCCAAGTAAGAAACTTCTTCTCAGGCTCCCTCTTAACCAGGGACCTATCACAACTCCTTATGTGGAGATCCTGAAACAACCGATTGCTTGAAGAGCTCCATCCTTCGATGTCATAAATTTATTTTTCGTCAAGGGGTCTTCATCTTTGGGAACTTCTATATGTGGCATAGATCATCCATCACTTTATTCATGAGTTAGTCATGTCTTCAACTCATCAGAAAGTGATCCATTAGATTTTCCATCTAGCTTTGATTCATGTCACTTTTCTTTCTTGCCATATTTTTGGAAGGACATTACATCCTTCTATATGGTATACTTGGAATTTTTTCATAAATCTTCCCCTTGGCAATCCTACATAAGCCCAACCAGGTGTTAGTTCAAAAGTAATCAATGAACACTTAAAATCAAAATTACCTTTGTGATGATCTTTCACCATGACATCTTCCTGTAAGTATCAACATCCTGCATGCATATTGACACATCTCCCACATATATTCAATGTCAAGGATCTCTATCTTTTTCCGATTTCCATCAGAGTCTTCACATCCTTCTGGGAGATCTTCTAGTCAAATATTTTTAGACTTTGGATGTTGAATGCCTTCTACCTTCGTTGCATTTTATCACGGTCTCTTCCTATTTTTTTTCACACACTTCATTCCCAGGGGCTTCCAGTTAGAGTTCCTCAATTGTATTCAACCACCTCATACTTCATATTATGACATATTATGTTGATTTCACCTAGTGTGATTCATGCCTTCTGACATTCTTTCATAGGAGGAGATTCTTTTCATTTGATTATGCTTTTAAAAATAGAATTATTGATCCTTGTTACCTGCAACCATACGATATGACTTCACAATATTAAATACAAGCATACATACCTTATTTACCTTTAGATCATCTAGGCTTCTTTCAACAACTTCCTTGATTGAAAAGATCTTCAACCCTTTGATCCACTTCATCTCTCATGTCATCATACCATCATCCCATGAACTCCACAAGTTGGAGTTCCTAATGAAACACTTGCTTCCTCTCTAGATTGGTGAATCCTCCAATGAGGATTCAATCTCGCATATCCTTATTCAGTAGATTTTTCCCTTTTAAACTGATGTATGATGAGACTTGTCTTGGATGATTTCTTCCTTTGATCTTTTAATGAGGTCACCAAGAGCTATATCCTTCAAAGTTGACTATCAAACATCTTCATGTTTCCTATGATGATGTCATGAGCTCTTGTTTCTAATGCTTCCATGATGCCACGATGCATCTTATTATTTATTATAGCCATATCACATAACATAAGATTTAAAATCTATGTCAAGCCCCTTTGAGAGGGAAACTATCTTAGACCTAGTAGAGATCTCTTACTTCCTCTTTTCTCAGACTTCTTTTTTTCAACTTCCTCTACTTCTTTGGTGATATGGGCTTCCTTTCTTCTTCTAATATTGTCCCTTTAAGACATATTTTCTGTAATGTCCATAGTCTTTACATCCATAGCATTGAATCTCAGCTATGCTCTTCTTTCTTTTCTGAGGACCAAATTTTTCCAAACTTCCTTTCCTTCCAGCAAATGATTGAGTCCTTAACCTTCAACATTTTTTCCCTCAACTTGTCTTCTTCTATCTTGCATAGAAACCACAAGTTGTCGAATGAGGTAACTTTATTATCCCCATAGACATTTGTTACCTTGTTCATCATCTAGTGCATTATAGATCAATGATGATTATCTTCTTATCATCTCTCCTAGATCTCGTAGTTGAGATCTTATGAAGATATCCCTTCATTATGTGATACCTTCAATTTTGTGTAGATCATATCTAAGTCATGTGACCTTCTTTACCACATCTTTAGAGAATATTCTTATGAGTTTATCATATACATCTCTTTGATGTCTCCAATATTACTATATGAGGGACCTTTCATAAGAATCCATTTTCATGAATTCGGAGGAGAACTTTCCATTGATATGTTCAATGAATTCACTTTATTCAAGGATTATAATCTATCCTCCTTTTTCATGCAAGGAATTTCGACGACCCATCCAACTTATAGATCTCCTTGCAAACGTGAAGGCATTTTACCAAATTGATTAAAGAATGAAATATACTTACTTGACAAGTGAAGATGAAATCTTCATCTTGATCACTTTGATGATGGTTGAAGAAGATGTATTAGTGCTCCCTCTTGGATGATCTTCTTCCAAATGAAAAGGCCTTTCTTCAATAGAGAAGGTTTCTCCTTTTGATGAGGATGATTAGCTACTTCCTCGAATGAACTTCTTCAAGGACAAGGAGAGGATCCTTGCTTGCTTTATAACCATGGAGATGATGACAATGCCTTCTAGTCTTCAAGATATTTCGACTTCTTCGGTAGTGGATAAGTGCGAATCAAATTTTCTTCTAGGGTTTCGAATTTCTTTAAAATGGTTTGATCTTCGTCTTTAATGTTCTTTGAGCTACCTTTTGTAGATAGCTTGATGATGACTAGAGGATCCAAAATCTTTTGCTGTTGTAGACCGCTTCTTTGATATAGGGTTTTATCCTTCAATGTAATCTTCATCTTTTGCTTTGATAACCTTCGACTTGCTTTGATGCCTTTCTTGAAACTCGATCCTTGAGTGTCTCTTTGATTAGATTCCCTTCCTTTGACTTCAACACCTTACCTATGATACCATGTTAAAAAATCTAGGGCATTAGAATTAGTTGATTTCTCTTCTATGGTGACTGCTTGTGAATGCTTTTTACTTGATTAGATTATGATCTTATTTACTTTAGATTATTAGTGTTCTTCATCAAACAATAACCAATACAAGAACATAGATAGACAAGAGACACAACATGTAAGCTATGAGGTAGGGCAAAAACCTCTCACTCTTTGAGATGAAAAACATCACAAATTCTTCTTCTAGAGATTCCAATTGATGAATGCCAAGGCCAAGACCATTGACCTATTAGCCACTCCATGATCAAGACACAATTCCTCTTCTACTTCTGTCTTCTAGATTCTTCTTCCACTACTGAGACTACATCACTAAAAACCTTCACCGAGATAGCAATCCAAAATCCATCATTGTGATATCACTGTACTATAAGAATGTATGAATCGCAACATCATTGAGACTGTGACTAGATCCTTCTTCTTGTGACAACACTGAGGTTTCTAAACATAACTTGATTCAAAACACAATCTTCTTATCTTCCAGACAATAAACTCTCCTCAACACTGAGACAGTGTCACTGCACTAGGCCTCCTAAATGGAGTTATCCGAATTATTTACTGTTCTTTACTTTTGAAATCCTAGCAAGATGCCACCAAAATTCCACCTGTAGTTTCTCCTTAAACAAAACTTCTTATTCATTGTTACTGTCATCTCTAGATAAGAGGGATCTGAATTTCCTTTATTTCCTTCACCGAAACAGAGGTAACCGAGTCTTTTTTTTTTCTTCTTTCGAAATTCAGAGATATGCGAAGGTCCTTCTCTATGTTTATGCGGAGAGCCTATCCTTTTAGATATAGTGGTTCGGCCATGTATTCAAGCCGACATGACCATTTGAATCGTTGTGACACTTCAAGTGAGCCGACTTAAGTTATTACTTTATATTGTAGGTCGAGATCAAGTCAAGAGGACTGTGCTCATCTCTTGGAGGGCTTTCTAGACACTAGATTGACTCATATACATTTTACATATGCCTAAGAAGAGCCCTTCATACATGACATTAATTATTTGACCTTAATGACAAATCCTAAGGCTCTCAATGGGAGCCATCTAAGATAAAATAACTTGGTCATGAAACCCAAGAAGCAAGGCTTACAAAAATAATTTTATTTCCTTTATTACATCATTTACAAAAGTCACAATTACATGTCATTATGAAGACTGATCCTAGTTACACTTTTCAACAGAGCTGTAGTACCAAACTGAGTATAGAATATGATGAAGGTGCATAATTGTTGATACTTTGAATTTGTATTATTGTACTCTCTCTCTCTTTGCTGAACATTTGATATTTATAATAAAAAGAATTGATTAAGAGCTTTCCCTGACTTGACCCAAATACTGGTGTTCCCTTATCTTGGATTGTCTTCTGCATTTTATTATTTATGTTTTATCTACAATTACTGTCAATGTGATTAATGATTTATGTGATTGCTTTTGGAAATTAAATGGAAGTTAATAGTGGGCTAGTAAAAGGACATTGCAGTAATTGTTGCAAGAATAGAACATACCATTTTTTTATTATCTAAAATTCACATGGTTTCAGAGCTAAGGTGAAGACACAACCCAAGCAAGAGAGAAAAGCAGTGACTAAGAGACTTGTTGGACGAACATTATTGGACAAGTCTCAAGGGCATCTACATCTTACTTCAAGACTGAGGACAAGCTAAATGAAAAATTTTCCTATCATGCATGGACGATAACTTTGGACCTGACTTTGGAGGAGCATGAAGTATTGGATTATGTGTAGGGAAAAGTGGCTGAGCTTCCTTCAAATGTACCTGTTGCTATGGAGACGGAGTATAGAAAAGGTGAGGTCAAAGCAAATAAAATTTTGATTGACTCCATTCAACAACATTTGGTTGCCTATATTTCTGATTTGGGAACTTCTAAGGAAATATATGATAAGTTGGTTGGGATGTTTAAAGTGAACAATGCAAATCAAATCTTCTTTCTCAAAAACAAGTTGAAGGATATTGAAATGAATAAAGGGAAGTCTATCCAATCCTACTTTATGAGAATAAGTCAAGTCAAGAATGGCTAGCTATCCATTGGGGAAGTTATTTTTGACAAGGTGCTCACTCTCATTGCTCTTGTAGGTCTTCCAAGACCATGGGACGTATTTGTCACCACCATTCTCAACAATGACATGAAACCTGGTTTTGATGATTTATTAGCTAGATGCACTCAAGAGAAGACAAGGATGATGAAGAGAGATAAGTCCTCCAATAGAAATGCACCTATTGCCTTCTCCACGCATGCGAAAAGGAAGAATGATGTTGGTCCAAGGAGACAGGGTCAAGGATCTAAGAAGGGATTCAAAGGAGGAAGAAAATGAAGGTGCTTCAATTGCAACATGTTCGACCACTATGCTAAAGAGTGCCCTCACAAGAAGAATTCTCCAAGGGATGATGACAACAACAACAATAATTTCAAAGGCAATGGAAATCAAAGGAAAAAAAGTCAACAACAAAGGAAAGAGGAATTCTCTTGTTGCTTGAAATGGAAATGGTCGACCTCCCAAAAGGACAAGAAATGCCAGGTATGATGAAAGTAATGCTATAGAAAAACAAGATGAGTTCTATCTTATTTCTTCTCTATCTACTGCCTCTCCTCCGAATACTTTGGATTATTGGTTGATTGATAGTGGATCAACAAGGAACTTCACTAGATACAAGGAGGCCCTCTCAAATTTGATTGAGAAGAAGAATAATCTAAAGATCATACTTGCAGATAATGCCACCTACCCCATGAAAGGGATAGAACTGTCACTCTTTACTTGAATAAAGTTCAAACCATACAAGTGCCCGATTTAAAGAAGAGCTTGGTGTCTATTTATGCGATGGAAGATAAAGGCTTCAAGGTAGCATTCCTGATGGAATGGTACGTATTTGGCATAGAAACCCTAAATATAAATTTACTCTTGGATTTAGGGTTGATGGTCTCTATCAAGTTGGTGGAAGTCCTTTGGGATCTTTGGAAAGTGATACTTCTCTTCAATGTTAATTATGGCACCGAATATTTTCCCACTTATGTTACAAAGCCTTACTTGGGGTAAGGAAGATGGTCACAGGTATGCCCGAGTTTAATATGAACCATGAAGGAGTTTGTCAGAGTTGTGCAGTTGGGAAACATACAAAGGGACCATTCCCTTCTAGTGAAATCAAGGCAACCAATATTCTTCAGTTGATCCATTCTGACCTATTTGGTATCTTGCCCGTAACTTCATTAGGAGGATACCTATACTACGCAATCTTTGTGGATGAATTCTCATGCAAAACATGGATCCATTTCTTGAAGAGAAAGGATGATGATGACGTTGCCGAAAAACAAGATGAACCTTTGACATATGAGGCTATGCTCAATGGATCCTATTGATCCACCTCGTGGTGATCTCTCTACCTCAAGGAAAAGACCCCTATGGCTCAAGGACACTCTCAAAGATGCTGAAAGACATACTACTCCAAGAGGGACATTTTGTAAAAGCATGAAGTTGAACATGTCTCAAGTGTACTTCGCTGCCATGAGTACTATTGTTCAAGCTGAACCTTGGACGTTCAAAGAAGCTGTAAATCACCAAGTATGGAAAGATGTGATGAATGAGGAATATGAATCAATCATGAAGAATGATGTCTAGGACATAGTGCCTAGATCCAAGGACAAGTTTGTGGTCACCTCTAAATGGATTTACAAAATTAAACATGGAGCTGTTGAGAGTGCTAAAAAATACGAGGCCAAGTTCATAGCTCGTCGCTTCTCTCAAAAAGGAGTGAATTATGACGAAATATTTGCAGCGGTAGCTCGATATCCCACTATCCAATCTATTATTTCTCTTGCTGCCAATCAAGGATGGAGCCCACATTAAATGGACATCAAAACTGCTTTCTTGCATGGATCACTTAAGGAGGAAGTTAGAACAACCTCAAGGGTTCAAATTTCAAGATAAAAGGACACATGTATCTCGATTGAGGATGGCCCTCTATGGGTGGATGCAAGCCCCTAAGGCTTGGTACGAAAGGATTGACAATTATCTTATGAAGTTGGGATTTACAAGAAGCTATGTTGATCCAAATCTATACTTCAAGGTTTAAAAGGACATGCCTCTTATTTTGGTCCTTTATGTTGATGATCTCTTTTTGACCAATGCATACCCTCTCATTTATCAATGCAAGAGGGAGTTGACTTCCGAGTTCGAGATGAAGGAATTAGGAATGATGCATTACTTCCTAAGCTTGGAGGTTTAGCATAAGCCAAGCGAAATTTTCCTTTCTCAAGGAAAATATACTGTGAAGCTTTTAAAGAGACGTGGGATGGTGGAATGCAAGTTTGTGTCTACTCTGATGGAACTGAACTTCAAGAAGCTATGTGGAAGTGTTGTTGGGCCCAAATTGGCAAACCCTTCCGAGTATAGACAACTTGTGGGGGCCCTGATGTTCTTGGTAAACTCTCATTTAGACATATCCTTCACTATAAATACTTTGAGTCAATTTATGGTTGAGCCTCATCACATACATTGAGTTGTTGTGAAGAATCTCTTAAGATATCTTCATGGCACTATCAACTATGGATTGAGATACATTGTTGAGAATTTAAGGCTACATGGATATTTTGATGCGGTCTTGTGTTGTACCTCTGAGATAATAATGGTCAGCTATTATGCCAGAGCATCTAAGATAATTGTTTTGGGGGTTTTGTTTTAATTTGGGAGACCAATGGATGAAATAAATATAGAACTGATGTGCCTAACCTCTTGAATAATATCAATATCTCAGCAGAGGGCTGCTATAAATATGTACACAGTGAAATATCCTTTATAATGATGAGCATAAACATAAAAGTAATATGACTGCCAGTGTTTTCAAATTGAAAGCTAGATAATCATAAGTATGAAAACCTTTAAACTATGTTTACAGGTATGAGAAAATACACATGAGCTTACAAAAGATGCTGATGATTTATTAATTTTGAGGGAATTAATTAAACAAACAGTCTATTAATTCATTATCTTTATAGATTATCACTTTAGAAAACTTATAAGAATAGATTGAAATATAATTACTCCTACCTAGTTATCTCTACAAGACACAAGTATATGAAGAAAAACATAATGAATGCCACTGGAAACACTTACAGGAAACACAAACTGTGCAAAATAGAATTTAGAATCCTTTGCTTTGTATTAATGATCTAGAAAGATTAATTACATCAGATGTCTAGAAATGCTTCTTCAAGGGTGCAACCCTTAATAACTTGTGAAGAGAGTTATTTATACAACATTAGGATGGAAAATATCCTAAACTGCTTTTACAAAAATAGATTATTTACGCAATAAAAAATAAACTATCTAATGATCTGGCACTGCTTTGGTGCTGCGTTGTTTGATGTCTATCACTGAAAAAGTTGAAAAGTGGTTGAAGCTAACTGACTATTCCCTTAAAAATGAATGTTGTTCAATAATCCTTAATCAAGTAAATCTGTTAATTCTTCTGAGCATTTCTTATCTGTGATAGAAATATTTGTTAGCCTCCTGTATATTCATCCATCTCGCTATATTTAGTAAAAGTGGGTTTTACCAAAAATATATGCTTGATTTCATCCAGGATGAAGAAAGAATCCCTGAGTGTTTTTACTATGAGAGCTGGTGTTATTGATCCTTTGATATTGGCTATTGACGCTGCATGGATTCCCACCTCTGTTAACTTTTTGACATAATCCTCAATTAGCATCAATTTATCATTAATAACCATCATAGAAGGTAAACCTTTGTGGATCAAAGGTTCAATTTTGTTGAAGAATCTTTGAACCATGTTGTTAACATTGTTGCACTTTTCTTGTAACTGAAGGTTGCGATTTCTCTTAGTGATAATCTTCTTTACTTCTAATATTGTTGCAGTTCTATCACTTATCCTTAAATCCTCAAGCTCATAGTCATCCTTGGAATTCAGAAATTTGATTATATCAGAGGTAGTCTTTGGCATATCCTCCAACTGCCTAGTTATGGATTCCACTACTTCCTAAGCTTTCTTCAAGAGATCTTTTTGATTGAATATTATCTTAATGGAGGGCCAAATCTCCTTGATGGACTTTGTGATTTCTTCCCACAGAATTTCTTTTGCTAAACCCAACTTGTTTCCTATGAAAGAATCTGTGAGTTCTTTCTTCAACATTTCCACTTGGCCTTTGAGTGTGTTTGTTTCAGTTGTGTGTGAATTGTCTGATATAGACTTCACAAGCCATAACTCTTTAAGTTCATCCTTTAGTTTATTGATTTCTCTTGTTTGGATAGACAGGTTCTGAAGAGCTTCAGTAAGCTATTTAGCTCCTTCTGTTGTACCTGTTGTTGATGTAGTGGTTGTAGTAGAAACTGTAGTGATGGGAATTGCTGCAAGAGAAACTACATCCACTAAAGTTTGAATATTCTTGATAGCTTCCTCCTTCTCCATCTGCTCCTCCATTTGTTTTATTTGCAAATTCTGTTCTATGATGAGTTTCATCTTATTTGACTTTTGAGTCTCTGTCTCCTCGATTTCTTTGGCCATTGGATCCTCAGATGCTAGTAGTTTCAGCGGTTTCTTTAATGCGGCAACCTCAATGTTCTTTTTCTTAATGAGATCCTCTGTGGAATTTATGTTTGTGGGATCATATCCCATCCTTAGCACTAGATTTTCCAAAGACTGAATCATGGTATCCTTTGCTAATGAGGAGACCTTCTCCAACTCTAATTGTGATTGAATATTGGCCAATGTAACCTGCATCTTTGACAAACTCATAGCAGTGTTTGTCAAGGTTGAAGCAATCATCTGTCTAGTTTGTTTGTGCATCTCAATTTGATCAATTGGATGCACATCCTTGAAATTAAATTCAAAATAAGTGTGTTTCTGGTATTGTGCTGCAGTCATGGGCTGAGGAACTTGGGCCTGCAAGAAATCCATTTGCATCTTCCCCTTCTCAGAGTCAAACATTGAAAGAAGCCTTGCTTGAGAGCTGGAAGAATGCTTCGAGAACTGGTTGTAAGTATTCAACTTCAATTCTTCATTCTTTCTTTTGATTTCACTAAAGACATGGAAGATGTCTTCCTCTTTATTCTCTAGAGTGCTTCCAACAATTTGGACTATCTGTTGTTCATGGGAAGTGGTAGATTGAGTTGGAGATTGTATAGGTTGTTCACCAAACTGTGAATCAATATTCATAGAGACCCTTTGTTTCTTTTTCCTGTGAAAAACCTTGAAGCCTTGGCTTGTTGCCTCTGTTACAGGTGAATATTGTTCTTTCCTCCCTCTCTTGGTTGTCTTTTCCTATGCAATTTGAGTTTGCATATTTGATGTAGAGACTGCCTCCTCCTCAGCCTCTTGGAGGGTATCCTCTGTCCATTCCAGCTAGTCCTTGAACTATTCTATCTCAGGCCTAGCTGTATCATGATATGGTGTGAATTTATTTTCCACCCTGAGTTTGGAGATGACTCCCAATGGGCCATATGATCAAGAGAAATTGAGAGAAAATTTCATTTCCTTTAGCAGCTTATCAGTTTCCTCCCCTCCTGCACTGGTATTACAAATGAAGGAACCAACATGAGATTTGAGATTAAATTGCGATTTTTTTTTTGACAGCTACAAAATGTACTTCATCTGCATTCAATCTTTGCCTCAAGTACTCTAGTGCAAAGATTCTAACTGGGAGGTACTTTGGCAGTTTGTAGGGTGGAAGCTCACAACCAAAAACCTTGATTTCTATGTAGTTTTGGTAGCAATACCAATCCCCTATTGCAGCTTGATCTATGAACTGAAGTTCTTTGACAATCTCTTCACTGATCCTTGGTAATGGAGTGCTGCTCATAAGGCTGAGGGCTGGATGAATAAACAGTTCTATGAACTGCTTATATGTGAATTCTTCTTTCTTCTTCATCCCCATTGAAGTCCAGAAGATCATTGACTGCGGCAATCCTTCTTCATCAATTTTCTGCAAAGAAAATGGGAATTTGTCTCCGTGAAAATATATAAAATGATACACAAGTATTGAAGCATACTTGAATACTTCTTCAGTGTTGAATTTGACAAACTGCTCATGTATGGTTTCAGCTATGAAATGACTGAAATCATAAATAACAATAGGCTTAGAATCAAAAGTAAACATGGATAAGAAACCAAGGATGGCTTCATTGACAGACTGATTAGAGTGACAATCAAGCAAATAGGATAGGATAGTAGTAATATGCCTAGTTTTATTAGGAAACATAGATGAATCATAAGGGGGATTTCTCTTTGGTAAGGACTACCAATTACTAAAAATAGTTCCAGGGTCTGGGATCTCTTGGTAAAGTCCAATTTTTTATAAGCTTATATTAGGTTTTCATGAGAAAAAGGATGAGTTGGTGTAGTGGCAGGGGCCTACAACATTTTCTCAATTGAATCAGCGTTAACATGACAGAGGATTTATCCAGTAGGTGAGATAATGGCTCTCTGGATGGGATCATAGGATTCATGGCATTTCCTCACGAAATTTGGAGCTTTGTGTATTTGTGGAAAAATATAGTGAGGTAATTGGGATTCCCAGAGCCCAATTTCATCATCAATTATTTGCTCTTCTCACCAACAATAAATTTCAAATAAATCAAATTGAGAAGAAGTCTCAATGATTTGGCAATCCTTGTCAACTAATGGAGTATGGTGGAAGTCAATCTGTGGTTGAATTAGAGGATTTGAAACTTCTGCAATTGCTTTTCCCTTGGGAAACATTTTTTCAAACGAAACTGCGGATTGTAAATGACAAAACGGTAAAAGGAGTTACCAAAGTGGAGACAGGTAAGTGACAAGTGGACCTAGAAGATGTGCTTGAGAACACGACAAGTGGTTGAGCTGTATGAGCAAGCGGGCTTGAAGAATAATCTTGGTCACAGAAGTTAACTATGTAACCTTTGAAATGCATGACACAGTGTTTATAAAGAGAAAAATGGAGGGGGAGGGTGGCGCCAAACGTTTAAAAATGCATTAATTATCCAACGGGTTAATTAATAGGCATTTGGTTATAAATGCGTGGGAGCATAAATAAATGGACAATGGATAGGTGGCAGTGATTGGATGAGAGACATGAAGTGAAACGTGATGTGGGGTGGTGGTAACAGATATGAAGGATACCGCGTTCGGGGGTAAGACAGAGCAGATTGTGGTTTTTGGATTTTTAGTCCCGAAAGACTAAAATGTACTTTTGTGGTTTATATAGTTGGTATTAAAGACTGCCCATTTCTCTCCCCCCCTGAGATAAACTTCGGACGACGAATGAGGGCCAAAAGGAAGTGTGGGCCGTATGATTGTGAAGGAGTATGTGGGATGAGAGGTGAGGTGGAGGGAGTTTAACGTGTGAGCGGGGAATGAATAGTGGGGTCGTGATATGATAGGCAGATGCGGCAGCTGTGGGTCTAGATGTTTTAATGAATGAAGTGATAGCATACGAATGAAATAACATAAAGTCCGAACTTTGGTTATTCGAAAAATGACGCAGGAGGTCAATTGAACAACAATTGAATAGCAACTGAACAATAATTGAACAACAACTGAACAATAATTCACTCTACGCTACTGATCTCCTCTCTCCAGATCTAACGATTGCTAGTGACATCACAAATCACACTTTCTTCTGCACAATATTCATTCACTCATGAATGATGCAATGCGATATTGATCCCACGGTCAGCAATTAGCAGTTATCCAACGATTGACAGCTGTATCGCATAGGGAACTTGCACGATGCTTACCTACCCTCAATGTTTTGATCTTTAGGAAATAACTATTTCAGCGTCTCAAACTTTCACATTTCTACCTACCTTTCTATTCCTAACATTTTTACTTATCCTTCCAGAGTGCATTTGAACTAGCAACCAAATATTTTCTTTTTAAGAACAATCTATCCCTATACCTTATTTCTTCCATTGGCTCAGATTAAACTGTTGAGCCAATTTATTTTCTACCTATGAGAATTAATTTAAAACAAATCCAATTATGATGCAACTGTATAATTGGATAAAATAACCTAGTGTGACATCTAAACAAACTGCGCACAACTATTATTTTTCAAACTGAATTTAGAACAAAGTAGTGGCATTTAGATTTTCAACACTTTCAAATTTGATTTATTTTTCTTTTCTGTCTAACCTAACATTTTATTTTGCCTTCATTTTTTAGGGCATCTACCCTAACATTTTCTTTGATATGGACACATTTATCAAAATATTTTCCGAACATTTTTATTCAATATTCTTTTTGTCCATATCCTATCTTAACATTTTGTAAATACATTTTCATTTTTTGTCTGATTTATTCTAACTAATCAAAACCAAAAAATGCTACAACACTTGGGATAATAGTGTGGTGGATAGAAAGAGCACATCGGGATGTTGCTTCTCATTGGGATCTTCTTTAATTTATTGGATGAGCAGGAAACATAAATCGATTGCTTTAAGCACTGTTGAGCCCGAATATATTGTTGCTAGTATGACCTATTGTGAAGTTGTTTGGTTGGGGAAGCTCTTCAGTGAGCTATTTGAGCATGTGTTGGATACCATTTTTATCTATTGTGATAACCAAAGTGGGGTTTTCCTTTCAGAAAATACTGTGTTCCACGACCGCTCCAAGCATATTGATATTAGGTACCACTTTATCTAGTATATGGCACAATAGGGAGAAATAAGGCTCCAACACATCAAAATTGATGAGCAAGTTGCCGACATCCTCATGAAGCCCTTGGGGAAGGTCAAGTTAGCATTCTGAGATAGGTTGGGAGTTGTGGAAGGACCCTCCCATGAGGGTCCCGCTTGAGTTGGACATTGAGCTCTGGGAGCTCCTAGGGGCTCGGGTACTTCTTGGAGCTATGCGCAACCATAGGGTGAGTGGTTCACCTTTCCCTATAGGTATGTCATGTACAGGGTGAGTGGTTCACCTTCCCTTGTGATACCCCATGATGATATATGAGAGCATAGGGTGAGTGGTTTACCTTTCCCTATCGCTGATGATATATGCATAAGATGAGAGGTTCACCTTCTCATATGGCATATGAGCAGGATGAGTGGTTCACCTTCTCCTGTGAATGCCCCAACATACATCTTACCCATGTAGTCTGGGATTCTTGGGAAGTACCTCTCATCTGGCCAATGAGTTGGGAAAATATGATAGGGACCATAACACTACAGATGAAAGCATCGTGTACTATCATACTCCCTATATATATAGGGTGTATGATATTCAAAAACTTGATCTGAGATGAAGTCTGATTGGGGTTCCACCCCTGGTCATGTGGACTGACTTTTGTTAGTGGAGAGTGGCAAGGTCTTGTGAATCACTCTTGATCGATTCTTCTTCATTATCTATATCAATGTTCAACAAAGTTGAGACGATATGCAAAGATGGTTCATCATGATAGGATGACATGATGATTGATGGTCTGATATTGGCAAGTGGAATTCTCCCTAGTTGAGAGGGAGTGTTAAAATTGGAAACTAGGGCCAAATTCCACTTTGGACGACTCATTTTATGGAAATAATTATCGCATTGAATTCCTCTTTTCGAGAGGACAAAAATCGAACTAAAAATCACTATATTTGATCAAGGGGAAATATGTTTTTGAAGTGAAGCCCACACGTGTGCAAATTTTCAAGGTCGGCCACATCATCATGTTATCGGGAAAACTAGTGTCCATTCAGAGCTGCTAGTCCCACTAAGACGGGTAGCTATCTTAGAAACAAACAAATTAAGGTTACTTTTGTTTTCTTTTATGAGAGATAGATGAGAGAGAAGCAGAGAGTACCAACCTCAGTCTTTCGCTTGGCTCCTTGCTTGTTTTCTCCCTCCTTTAACAGAGCTTTGCCACTTCTTCCTTACTTGTCCCACTTCAAAGAACACCTGTAGAGTCAAAGCATCATAATACCATCAAAGCATAGAGATCTATAACCATAAACAATATAGGATCATATGTATATTAACCATACAAATGCATATATCAATACAAGATTCAGAAATATACAAGAATATGGAGGAAAACTCGAATATCTTTATTGATAGAAGTAGTAGAAGAGAGGATTACGACCCATTGGTCTGACCCAACATCATCCTCCCAACATGAAAGCCCTCTTCACCTCATGAAAAGCTCAGATCACCCAACAATATAATGTTGCACAAAGAAACCAACAACACTTCCTTACAAAATACAAAATTCTAGCCTTTGGATCTCTATGATGAGGGATCCATATATAGTTCTTGGTTCCACTTGGAGATTTCATGATCTCTTACTCATCTCTGTGCGAATTCAGAGAGGCAAGTGTCAAATGGGCAGTTTCTAGAAGATTCTTTGGGTTTCCACCTAGCCAACTGCCTCTACCATTTGTCTACTCTCGCTCATAACACCCTATAGAAGGGCTTTTCAGTATGCATCGCACTTTTTGCATGTGGCAGGTGAGATGCATCGCACCCTTAGCACTGAGCAATATGTATGGTCCTGTTTTGACTAGTTCTGAGTAGTTTTTCAGGGAGAAATTCTGGGAGATGATGTAATCAACTGACCTTGCTCCTTTAGGGTATTAAACAACAATTTTAGGGACTTAGAAGCCCTTGGTTTATGGACATATTCGATTGAGGTTGAAGTGCCCAAAGATGTCTATAACAGTTGCCCCCTAAAGCATGAGGTCGTAAATCTTCTGATGTCGGGTGAAATGCTTTATCATGAGGATCCGAGGTTTTTCGAGCTGGAAGGTGACCTGTAATAAGATACAATACAATACATTATCTTCATGATATTTTCATGATCTGGCTAAGGCAGGCATTCCCATGCTCAACTTTATAAATTCATTTTTATGTACATAGGACAAACAACCGTCTGTGTGGTAGACTGATGATTCTGGTAGAGCCATCATCCCTTAGCTTGGATGATTATCTGTGCAGCTATGATATACATTTGATGTCTTTATTTTCCTGAATATATCGTAGCTCGGATGGATGAAACTAGATCCAAGGTCTTCAAAACTTGTTCAATCTTCGCTCGAAGTAAAAGTCGATCCATGTGAAAAGATGTTTTGATGTCGAACATGGAAAGACATCGCCTGATTATCAACCAATGATGTAAGCTTTTAACAGGCACGAGAGGAATCACCGATAATGATAATGACCCTTAAGGTACTGCAGTACAATTCACCATGAGTCGATGTCGAACACCATGCAAAATCTTTCGGTCGAAGGCCATTGGTATAAACTTGTCGCCGTAAGTGAGAAACTTGCCATTGAGGCATGCAAGCTTCAAAGTACTGAAAAGGTTGTTCCTAAGTCGACTTCTTGGATAACAAGCTGATGTCGACAAGAAGTGACCTGTCATAGGAGGGCCTTAATGAATCCCACATCTACGACATGAAATGGAGCAAATTATTTTGTGTAGGTGAAAATGATCTGATGATACAAGGTTCAGGGTGGTGGTCATGAAAGAATGAAGCGTGAAGGTATTGCAGCGGATGAGACATAAGATGGGTTGGTGAATTCTTTGAGCGACTACTCTTGAACATATCAGCGACACTGAAATGGATTGGTAGCATTAAACCAAAAAATGGATGGTACGGAGGACCAATGGTGATATGACCAGTGAACGGAATAACCCAACCCGACTCAATCATGGTGATGGAGTGAAAGTGTCATGTTCAATAGCGACCTGCTACCAATAAAGTTTCTTCAAGTTTTCTTCCCAATTTTTCCCCAGTGATTGCTGACCAATACCTCTTTATTTTTTTCAAGCTTAAGGAGGATAACAAATGCTTGTTCTATAATTTTCCCTTCGGGCAAACCCGTCGCTATGTTTTAACGAGTCTAGCGACAGTGAAACTCGCTCTTGTCTGCATGTACAAGTTTGTCGCTATTGTTTTAATGAGTTTAATGACAAAGATAACTCGGTCCTTTTCAATTTTAGAGAGTCTGAAAAGAGACGGAAAGGAAACTCCAGTATTCATTTTTCGTAATATAATCTCTTAAGTCTGAAAAAAGTTTAAAATAATACGAAAGGGATCACTTTTCAATAGTTTTAACGAGCCGAACAAGACAAGCGCTCGGTATTTTTGTGTAATGATCCATCAGGTCCAAAAAGATTAAAATCTAGAGGAGGGATGGCACTTCCAATCACTTTAACGAGCTGGAGAGGCCAATTTCTCGACAATCTTTTCATATTTTATGAGTTAGATGAAACGAGCTTAAAGGAGACTCGTTTTCTGAGGAACGAGTGATGTTTTAGGATAGCAGTTGGTTCCAGGTAAGGTTTGGAACTTTTCAATCACGACAGTGTAAAGAAGGTGGCTAATAGAATCACTCATTGCAGCTATTCCTCAAAAGGGGTAAACAATCAAATGGAGGCGTATGATCGGCTAAAAAGAGTGGAGGTGATGGTAAGAACATGACCAAGGCTCAAAAGGTGATAATTATGTGATCGCAATGGTTATTTACCGAAGGTGGGTTCATTTTTTAATGAGCTTAAACTCTGGTGGAACATATGCTCATTGGTAGGTTTATTTTTTAATGAGCTTGAACTTCGCGTAAAACTGCTTGTGATAATGGTCAGAGATGTTCGATTCACCATTAACACTATTTTCTCTTGACGGTTGTACTACCTGTTCAATTGCTCCATCAAACTGATTAGAAATGAGAATACATGCTTGAAAAATGAGTTAAAAAGTAATACCTTACTTGAATTACGTGAAAAGTAACTTAAAAGTAGTTTTTACCCCTCATTTTACCATTTCATTTGAATTTGGGGTTGTTGGAGCTTTGGAGGTGCTTTTCCCCCTTGATTTTCATTAGCTGATTCCGGGAGATTCCGTGGACAATTTTCGGCACTGTCTGGACCAGGCAGGAACCAAACCTGAGCTCTTCAATTACATTCTTTCCTTTCTGAATTCTGAGCATGTTTTCCTGCTTTTCTGAGCCTCTGGGGTTTGAACAATTCGTTCTCTCCCCATTGCACCTAGTATACATCGAAAGGTGCGATGCATACTAGGCTGGCCATTGGCCAGTCAGTATGCATCCCACCTAGTATACAGCTAGGGTGCGATGGGTGCAAGGAGGAAAGTTTTTGCACTAATTTTTCATGAAAATTTTGCCTTTTTTTTGCCAAATCAGGATCCTAATTCTTCTCTTGTTTTCTTTTCAGAGATTCATCAGAGCAAGATGGTCATTACATGGTGTGAACGTAAGCATGAAGAAGAGGACATGGTTGCCTTACATGATCCGGGTATGGTAACTGCATTGCGGAACTGTGGCTTGCTCAAGTTCTTCCGCATATCTAGCATGAGGCAACAAATCAACTTGTTGCAATATTTCCTCGATGCATGGAATCCTACCAACCAAGTGTTCCAGATTAGAGGTAAATCCATCCCTTTGACTATTGAGGATATTTAATTTTTGACCGGTTTATCGAGGCGTGGCACCCCTCTCTCATTATTAGGTTCTGCCCGTGGGGGAAAATCCATGAGGGATTATATTCGCCGATATTGCAGAGATGGATCTCAGCCGAGCAGGGATGGCAGGATCAGTATCTAAGATGTCACTGACCGGTCCTTGAGGGCTATCTTATTCACCTTTGCTAGATTGGCTGGTAACACGACTCTTCACTTGGCTAATAGGTCCTATATGCAGTATGCCTTGGAATGCCTTGAACCAAAGGTATTCAACTGGTGTGATGCAGTACTTCTGGTGATAAAAGAACAACTTACCAAGGTGAAAAATGGAAGATCCAAGAACTCTGGTTATGGTTCTATTCTGACCGCTTTTGCCTTGGAGAATATTCCACTGATGTAGCCAGAGTACATTTCACTCGGTCTGCCACCACTGACTGAGCCACGGATGTAGAGATGGGTTGACCTTATGGCCAGACATGCTGGTCAATCGCAGGTTTCATTCTATGATGCCTTCTTCGATTGGTTCAACCGTCAGCAGATGGTTTATGCCGGGATGGATTTCCGGGGTAGCCCAGATTTGGTGTTGCCAGCCGGCAAGTAGTGGGGTGTCATAGGTAAAAATCTCTGACCATGTATATGTTTATTGCTTTTATAATGTTCTTGTGCTTTTAAAATGTTATCAAGACTAATCAAAACTCATGTGTTCATGCAGATATCAGACCAGTGCGACCAGTAGTGCGCCCAAGAGTAGCAACTACCGTTTCAGCAGGAGAGGCTATAGGGAGGGCTGTCCTTTGCGATTAGGACGTAGCCGAGACCCTTGTAGTATTGTAGGATCAGATCGAGGGTCTCACCCTTGGCATTCAGGATGTGACAATCGACGAGTTGCCTCTGAGATTACAATGCCATACCACTGGCATGCCGAGTCGATGGACTAGGCTCTTACGCATGATTGCATAGGCAGTGACTTGTTATCACCAGCACCATTAGTCTAGGGTGCTTCCTTGCATTTTTTAGTTTTTGGGTCGTACGACCGATTTTGTCCTGGACACAGACCATTATGTAAAAACTATAAATAGTTTATATATTTTTGATTTTCGGAGCTTTATTTTGGTTAAGTTATATGATCCTGATGCAAATGTTAATGAAATTCTTTTCTTTCATAAATGTTGCAAATGTCTATCTTACACATAATTTTCTAATGAATCAGTTAATGTGTTGAAGTTCTGGAAATGTGTTGATATTGAATAGAATCAAATTGCCTTTCCAAAATCTTGACCCTTAGAAACATACGATAGATTGCTGGATTCCGAACGGAATAGATGTCGGTAGGCTGTAAAATGACGAGTTGTGAGTCTAGCCTGACGACAAGTCAGCGTATGCCATGTACGATGGCATCAGAGAGGAGCTCTATCAATGTGCTATATTCAGCGATGTTGTTCGTTGACCGACCAATACATACCTCTCTGAAACTCACTAACTCACCACTTGGATCAAAGATGGCCCAGGCTGCAGAAGATAGGTTCCGCGTACTACGACTCACTCTGTCGGTGTATCCAATAAATGATTCCAATAGGTTCGACATCTGCAACAAATGAAAAAGTGGATTACCTAACCAAAACGATCACTCTTAACGAAAACAAAAATGTAACAAAAGCATATGAAGAGATTACAACGCTTAGTCAAGCATAGTAACGCTTAAGGTACAACCTGTTTTGGAGTTGCGACAGTGGAATCCCATCGTATTCTACTAGCTTGTAGGCTCCTTTTGCTAATACACGCTTAAAAATATAGAGACCCATCCACAAAGACTTGAACTTACCTGCTCCCAATTTAGCGGATTCCTGATCGTAAAGTAAGACCAGTTCACCTTCTGAGAAGACACGGGGTTTGACATTCTTGTCAAACTGCACCTTGACTCATTTCTTATGAGCTTCGTTAGCCAAGGCGGCATCATGAAAAGTTTCATCCAGTTGGATTAATTCCAAGAAACGAGCCTCTTCCTCTGAAGTTCTGGGGAGAAGGTCGATTGTGAGCTTGAGAGATGAAATTTCGTACTGAGCTGGTAAAACCGCTTCCAGGCCATATACCAGCTGAAAGGGTGTAAATCCGGTCGCATTTCGTACTGATGTCCGGTATGCCCACAAGGCCGAGTACAGGATTAGGTACCAACTCCGTTTATGGACTCCAATCATCCTTTACAGCATGTGCTTCAGGACTTTGTTGATCGCCTCAACTTGCCCGTTAGCTTGCGGATAATACAGAGTAGAGCTGTCATGGGACAATCCTAATTTGGTAGCCAATTCAACCATCATGTGATTGCGGAAATGCGATCCATGATCTGTGACTATAGCTTGTGGAACGCTGAATCTAGAGACTACATGATTGAAAAAGAAAAGAGCAGCCGTTTCGCTCTTGTTGTTTAATGTAGGCACCGCCTCAACCCATTTTGTAAAATAGTCAACTGCGAATATGATATACCCATGCTCCTCGGCCGAGGTGGGGTTACATGTCATGCAATCTATGCCCCAGTTGGCGAATGGTCCAACGACAACTACTAGATGCAGAGGTGCGGGTGGTATTCTGGTTTTGCGGTCGAAGATTTGACAAGCATGACAACTTCTAACTGCGGTTATGCAATCTTTGAACATTGTTGGCCAGAAGTAACCTGCTCATAAAATATTTTATGTTGTAGTGTAACCAGATTGATGCCCCCCACACACGCTTAAATGACAATCATTTAGAAAATTTTCGGCTTCCTTGTGGGTGAGGCACCTTCGTAGAACTGTATCGATACCATGACGGTAAAGTGTATCATCGACGATCATGTAGTCTTTTGCTTGGTATCGAGTACGTCGTTGTTTTGAGCGAGAGTGGATGTTGAATCGTTGGACAACGATGGAAAGTCGCATAGTAACTCTGTGAAAACCAGAGATTTCTTTGATTTGGATTTTACGAATTCCAGATCAAACTCTTGCAAAATAGCTATCCATTTCGAATATTTTTCCCCAAGCAACTGTCGCAACAAGATGTAAGTCATAGGGCTGCAGTCTGACAAAATGGTAGTTTTGTGAAAGAGTATATAGTGTCGAAATCTCAATACTGCTTGAATAGCTACAAGAGCTAGTTTTTCAACATAGGAGTACTTGCTTTATGTATCATTTAAGTTTCGACTTAAGTAATAGATAGGATGTTCAATTCCATTGTCTTCTTGAACTAAAACCATTGCGATGGTCATATCTTCCCCAACTAGATACAGGTTAAAGCCTTTTTGATAGTCAGGAGTGTACATTAATGATGATTTTATTAGGGATTCCTTTAGAGCATCAAAGGAATCTTGCGCAACCTGATCCCAGTTGAAGGGAACTTCTTTTTTCGAATATATATAGCCAGTGTAGTGGGAATTTTCAACACATGTTGATTTTGTTGCATTGAATATACAACTCTTGGCTGTTGAGGCAGTATTGGCACCCAACCATTGGATGTGATTCCAACTTCACCTGAATTCTGTTGTGAACTCACATATGGTTTCTCTCCTGGAGGGAATAATGAAAAGGCATAATGCCCCCCATATCGCGGCAACCTAGTGTTCAAAGGGAAAATTGGTTTTTGTAGACTGGACTGCCCAAATTGATACTGTTGTGAAAGATCAATTTGCTGAGACTCAACATAAGAAATTCCAGATATTATTTTGGACGAACAAATGGGAACAGACCATATTGTCGAAATAGTCCCTGGGCGGACTTCATCTAGCAGTTGAGAGATAGTTGGGGCAGAAGGTATACCAGCGAACAATGTCAAAGTGGCACCGGGAGGTTCTACTGCTATGTCAGATGACACAATCCTAGATGTCGATGGTTATTCGGACATATCAAGTCTATCCAGAAGATTTCCTAGCGATTTTACAGGAACTTGAGATGAAGGATGACTAACTTCTATCATAGAAGGATATAGGTGGATCCCAGTTCCAAAATGCGATGGGGTACTCCAACAAGATTAAAATCTAGAGGATGGATGGCACTTCCAATCACTTTAATGAGCTGGAGAGGCCAATTTCTCGACAACCTTTTCATATTTTATGATTCAGATGAAAAGAGTTTAAAGGAGACTCGTTTTTTGAGGAACGAGTGATGTTTTAGGATAGCAGTTGGTTCCAGGTAAGGTTTGGAACTTTTCAATCACGACAGTGTAAAGAAAGTGGCTAATAGAATCACTCATCGCAGTTGTTCCTCAAAAGGGGTAAACAATCAAATGGAGGTGTATGATCGGCTAAAAAGAGTGGAGGTGATGGTAAGAACACAACCAAGGCTCAGAAGCTGATAATTATGTGATCGCCATGGTTATTTACTGAAGGTGGGTTCATTTTTTAATGATTTTAAAATCTGGTGGAACATATGCTCATTGCTAGGTTTATTTTTTTAACGAGCTTGAACTTCGTGTAAAACTGCTCGTGCCAGTCGTATAATAAGGATGTCTCATCGATAGATTCATTTTTTAGGGAGCTTGCCCGATTCGAAACTTTGCTTCGGAGCCTTTTGTATGCAAGCTAGGAACGACCAACTACTGTCCTAGGGGTTAAAGAACTACTAAGGTTAGGTAGGAAAACTCTTCCTTTACTTTGCTGGTGCCATTTGGCCCTTACAAAGGTGAATGGTTGATCAGACCAATCACCTAACTTAAGCAGTTGAATTTAGTGAAAATACGGGGTTAGAGTTACGTTGATCGCTTTTCACTTGCGTACAAAAGGTTTGCATGCCCCCAAGTATAAAGAAAAGTAGAGTTTCCAGGTTACCATATGGAATTACTTGCATTTGCAAGATTGTTCCATCTGCATTTGCAGACAACACACTTCCTTGGCTCTGCCCATCGAAATGGAAAAAGGTGAATGGTGGGACACATCATATCACATAACGTTTGATGAGGGAATCCTTTTCCAGTCTAATCCCATTTTCCTAAATGAACGGGTGTGTCAGACTAGTCATATATCCTCCACAGAAACTTACCCTATACCTAATTTCTTTTTGCCTAAGCAGACCAGGGTGCATGCCCCCTGGGTTTCAGTCATAATCACTGAATCACTCGCGCTCATCAGGTGGATGGACTGGAGATTGATGAGACATTCCTTGCATGAAAATACCAGTTAGGGATGGCATTTGACTAGTAGCTATGTGTGAGCTGGGGAATGAAGGCTGGTCTATGAGCTAGACCACTCTGCCTTCATGTGGAAAACACATAACTTGAAAGAGTGAGGAAACAATAGATCCCATGCTATAAATGTAGTCACACACAAGGAGTAGATTATAATATAAAGGTCCTTAGACTACCATCACGTTTAGATGAACAATTTTCCTTCTCAAAGTTATAGGAAAATTTGGAAGGATCCCTAACGGTTGACTGGTTCCTTTGTTGAAGCCTATCAGATTTCGAATCTCAGGAAGAAGCAATGGCGAACCAAGTGCTTTCCAAGCAGTTGAGGAAAGGATACTCACATAAGCCCCTTCATCTATAATAGTACCGACCATGATCATTCTGTAAGCTTGTACTCTGATTCGGAATGGTACATTTGATAGTAGGCAGGGTCTGCCTAGTAGATTCCCCTCGAAGTAAACGACTAGATTGCTTGGAGGTGGGACCGAATAAACGACTGGATAAATCTCTGACAAACTTCCTTCTTGCGGTAAAGGAATGGGTAGATTTCCCCCATGTTCATCGGAGTCTGTGTTTACGAAAAGTATTTGAACATTCCCGTTCTCATTCTCTTTGGTGACGGTATCATCCGAAGGTGGATCCTCTGAAGACGAGATTGGGTTGATTACCGTCTTGACCTGTTGACTTTGGTCCAGTGTGGAATCAGAAGGTTTATCTTCAATGATAGGTGCTTCGACCGACAACAAAGGTGTGTCAGTCGGATTTTCAACTAGCGATGGGCTCGACAAGAGTTTCTTGTATCCAGGAGGAAGTCGCTGTGGTGAAGCAGGATGGTTTTCCAAGACTCTTTTAGCTTCGTCCAGGAAGGGACAATGGTGGAGGGCATGATTGCCTTCACACAGTCTACAAGGAAATTTAGATCTTCCTTTTTGTCCATTGACTTCGTTTTCACTAGTTGACGTTGTACTCTCAACATGATCGTTAGAGGTTGATGACATCGGATTGTGCAAGCGAGGAGACCAGTCCCTTAAGATCTGTGGGATGCAAGGACAATCTCGATGATATTGGTCCCCTTTGCAAATGACACATGGAGATTTAGGTTTGGATGGTGCAGTGTGTGGATTTTCGCTAGACGATTCGTCGTTGCCCCCTTTTGCCATTGGCTTCTTCTTCTTCTTCTCCTTCCCTTTCTTCTTCTTCTCAGTTACTTGGTTTTTAGTTTTACTAGCCTCACCAAGCGAAGAGGAAGAAGGAGAGGGAGAAACAAATGAAGTAGAAGGTTGGGGGGTAACTCTAGCATCATTCGGTCGTTGATTTGATTGCTCAGGAATCATGATCTTTTGAACGACAGAGGTCGAGAAAAGCCATACTGGCAGGCCAATTGTCATTCCTGGAAGGGACAATGTGGCCATATGAGGTGCATCAACATCCCCCCAAGAGGAGAAGGGACTAGGATTCCCCCCAAAGGAAAATCCTTGATTGGTGGACTCCATTTTCTCAACTTAAGACCAATGAGGGAACAATGATGCTATTCAGATTAAAATAAATTTTATGATGCTTTGACACAACTTTCTTTTTCAATTTTTAAGAGTCGAGAAAAAGCTAAAGATGACTCTAGTCACCTTCGATTTTTAATGAGCCTGAAGTGACAAGTGCTCAAATGGACCTTTTCTGTTAAGGAGTTTGAAAAGGAACGAAAGTGACTACTCTGGAAATCTAGATAGAGGGATTACCAAATCAATCACAAAATGCATAATACTTTTTACGGTATGACAGTCAATCTTCCCAAATATTGTGTTCCGTGCATTGCGATCGATAGGGTGGCAAACACGGCTTCCTAAGGATAAAGCATATAGCCTATTGTGGTCTCCCAATATATACTCGATGGTACATGGGAGCACAAGTCCGTACTGGAACTTGTTGTTTCAAAGAGGAGGAATCATCCAACCTACGATGAAAGCGATAGTTACCAGGCTTTACGACACTGAAATACGTCTCTAGCCTAGACTTCTAGATGTTGTGCGTTAGGTTCCAAAGCGTTTTTATGTTCATTGAAATTTATTTTACAATTGATCTTTCTTAAGAAGTTTGCCTTTAACGTTCACCACATGATGTAGATATACAATTCCTAAATATGCAATCTAAGATGATAAACAGACGTTTACTTTCTTTTTGCGATGAAAATCCTAGCTACTAAGGAAAGAGAAGTAAAATCCTTTTAACATAGAGCAGAGAGCACACACTAGATGCACTTTTCCTAAATCAATATCGACAAGTAGTCTAAATGCAAATGCACATGCATGTATTTGTTTTCCACTTTCTTAATGTGTGAATGAAAAAAAGAATGCTAAGTACAGATTTGAACTATTTTTCTTTCAAAGTGACAATACTAACAATTTTCTTTTCAAAAAACGAAAGGAAGATTAAGACGACACTTTGCGATTTTGAATTGAAAACTGCTTTCGACACTTGAAATACTATTAATTCAAATCAAATACAAGGGAAAATGTTATGAAACCAGCTCAAGAAAAGATAGAAAAGATAGATCAACGCCTTAGAGTTCAGCCTCTTCGAGGGGGAAACCTCCTTTACATTACCTAAATGAACAATTCTTCAATGATACAAATGAAAAGACCTCCTTTCTATATATAGGAGTCTAAGGGGTCATAACATAATCAGAGCCTACATAACAATAATAATATAAGGGCACAATAATAACAATAGTGGGCTTCTATGGGGCACAATAGTAACAATATGGGCACAATAGGGGCACAACAATATTAATAAGGGGTACAACTACAATAGTAATGGGGTAATCACTAGTATTATGGGGACCCAACAGAAAAAGTGTAATTGACTATCAACAAGAGGAAGACTCTTTTATTTGATTGAAAATGATACTTGCGACACTTTCAAATCAAAAGACGACAGTTCGATTAAGCTACTGTTTGCCAAGGAGAACTGTAAATGACGAAAAATACATAAAAAAATTCACAATTCTTTATCAATGGAGGCTGAATAATGTAGAGGAAGGGAGTTTCAACAGTGATATAATGATCACAAACAGCAAAACTACTGAATAAAGCTGAGGACAATGAAGAAAAAACCAAAATCTGCAGGCAGAAACAACCTTATATGATCATCGCACCTATAACACAGGGAAACAGGGATGCATCTCACCTATAGCACACAGGAGGTGTGATGCATATAGACTGCCAATGAGAGATAGTGCGATGGTCCAAGAACGAGACTGAGCTTGGTTTTTGCTCACAGTTTGCAACTAAGTTCAGGGGTTTAAGCTGAGCTAATGATAGGTAGTAAACACAAAGTAGAAGGGCTAATCTAGTGAGGTTACTTGAGCTACCACTAGGGCACTTAGCATGTTTGCAAGTGAGTTGTTCAGTTTATAAACAAAACCCGGAGATTGATTGAAGCAATGTTGATCTACTTTGCACTTGCATAGAAAATGCAGTTCGAAGGGTAGCTGGCTTAACTTCAGGCTCTGTCTATAGTTTATAAAGCAAACAAATAGAAACAAGCAAACAAGCTATTCACTCCCCAGTGGAGTCGCCATTTTGTTATCGGGAAAATTAGTGTCCATTCAGAGCTGCTAGTCTCACTAAGACGGGTAGCTATCTTAGAAATAAACAAATTAAAGTTACTTATGTTTTCCTTTATGAGAGATAGATGAGAGAGAAGCAGAGAGTACCAACCTCAGTCTTTTGCTTGGCTCGTTGCTTGTTTCCTCCCTCCTTTAAAAGAGATTCGCCACTCCTTCCTTACAAAATACAAAATTCTAGCCTTTGGATCTCTAGGATGAGGGATCCATATATAGATGTCTGCAGGTGGGTGAGTTAGCTTCTGGGATTTTGATTAGTGTCATCTCTCTGATAGTTCTTGGTTCCACTTGGAGATTTCATGATCTCTTACTCATCCTTGGGCAAATTCAGAGAGGCAAGTGTCAAATGGGCAGTTTCTAGAAGATTCTCTGGGTTTCCACCTGGCCAACTTCCTCTTCCATTTGTCTGCTCTCACTCATCGCACCCTACAAAAGGGATTTTTAGTATGCATCACACTTTTTGCATGAGGCAGGTGAGATGCATCGCACCTTTAGCACTGAGTAGTCTGTATGATCCTGTTTTGACCAGTTCTGAGTAGTTTTTCAGGGAGAACTTCTGTGAGATGATGTAATCAGCTGACCTTTCTCCTTTAGGGTACGAAACAACACTTTTAGGGACTTAGAAGCCCTTGGTTTATGGACATATGTGATTGGGGTTCCAGTGCCCAACATGTCTATAACACATCATGTAGGCTCATGAAGCCTAACAAACATGTCTTTTCACCCTCATCGATTCATATAAAGAAGAGATACCTCCACCCTCATTTGGCATCATCATCACTTAGCACACTTATATCTCTCTCTCTTCTTGATATATCTGAAGTTTCTAGTGAAGGTCCTAAACTGGACGAAAGCACTGAACGGGGTGCAGAGCTGAAAGTATGGAACTAGTCAAAAGTACCGAATTGGGTGAAAAACTAGAAGTACCGAACTAAGTGTAGAACCAAATGTACCGATCTGTGTGTAGAATTGAAAGTACCGAATTAGGTGCAAAACAAAATATACTGATTTGGGTGCATAACTAAAAGTACCGAACTAGGTGTAGAACTAAAAGTACCGAACTGGGGGTAGATTATAACACTGAACTAGGTGTAGATTGTAGCACTGAACTGGGTACAGGACAAGCCGAAAGTGAAGAACTATTGATACTTTGAATTTGATATTGTATTATTGTACTCTCTCTGTTAAACATTTGATATTTATAATAAGAAGAATTAATCAAGGGCTTTCCCCATCTTAGGGTTTTTCCCGGGCTTGAGCCAAATACTAGTGTTTTCTTGTCTTGGCTTGTCTTCTACATTTTATTATTTATGTTCTATCTATAGTTACTATCTATGACATTAATGGTTTATGTGATTGCTATTGGAAATTAAGTGGAAATTATCATTGGGCTAATAAAAGGACATTGAAGTAATTTTTGCAAGCATGAAACATACCATTGTTATCTAAAATTAACACCAAGTCCCTCTTGCATTCCTCTATGAGCCCTAATGACCCTGTCAAGAAGAGATCATCCACATATAATACCAATATGTGTGGCTCACCTCCTACCATCAGATAGTAGAGGGGAATCTTCTTTGCTCTTCACCAAGCTCATCTGCTACAAGTAGTTGTCTATCTAACCATACCGTGCCTTGGGAGCTTTTTCGAGCCCATATAGGGCCCTCTTTAGCCTTCACACATGTGTGTCTCTCTCATGCACCTCAAAACCCTCTGACTATTCGATATACACCTCCTCCTCTATAACCTTGTTCAAGAATGTAGTCTTTACGTCCATTTGATGAATCTACCATCCCACCTATGTTGCTAATGAGATCACCGCCCGAATAGAGGTATATTTGGCTACTGGAGTGAAGGTCTCCTCATAATATATGCCTTCACTCTGCACATACCCCTTTACCACAAAACCTAGCCTTATACTTCTTCATGTTTCCATCTGCAACATACTTGATCTTGTAGATCCATCGAGAGCTTACAACTGACCTATCTATAAGTCTAGGCACGACATCCCATACATCAATGATCATGGAGTTATACTCCACCATGGCATCTTTCCACACCTGATGTTGTGAAACCTCATCATAACTGGAAGGCTTCCTGTTGATGACCTATGTCACTAATGCCTTGTACCTGTTTGGTTGTTTTTGCTCTCTAGTGCTCGATCTAAGAGCTCCCATGAATTCCTACGCATCCCTCAATATCTAGAGCACCTCTTTGCTTTTTCTTATGCTAGTGGTAGTTGGAGCGTCAAGCTCCTTATCCTGCCCTTATTGCACTGTCTGTTGTGAAATCACAGGACCTCTTGCACTTGAGCTAATGCTTGTGCTAGCAATGGTACTAGTACTCTGTTGTCCCTGCGACTGTTGCTCAACCATTGGATCTTCTGTTGGCCCATTCTGATCATCCACTGGAAACTCATGAGATCTCTTGAAGGATTTCTCCTCATGGAACTTCATGTTCTGTCTCACAATGATCCTCATGCTACCATGAATATAGATCTTGTACGCCTTGGACATTTCGCTGTAACCAAGTAGCCCTTCTCTGCAATTTGATCCAGTTTTGTGCATTTGTCATCCAAAATATGACAGTATAGTATGCTACCAAAGATCCAGAAGTGTTCGACCTCTGGCTTCTTCCCTGTGAAGACCTCCTCTTGTGTTATCTTCCCCAATGCTCTGTGACGAACCCTATTTAGTATGTACACTGCTGTGATACACACCTTTTCCCATAGAAACTTGGGCATATCTTGGTCATATAACATTTCCTTTGCTGCCCCAACAATTGTTCTGTTTTTTCGCTTTGTAACCCCATTCTATTATGGGTTGTGAAGTATTTATTTGTATACTCAACTCCATTTTCCATATGAAGCACCTTGATCCTTTTTCCTTTCATGTTCTCCACAAGAGCCTTAAACTCTTGCAAGCGACTAAAGAAATCATCTTTTTTCTTCAAAAATTAGATCCAGGTTTTCTTAGAGAATCCATCTATGAAGGTCACAAAATAATCGTACCCTCTTGTTATAGACATATTTGGGCACTGCAACCCCAATCTCATATGTCCATAAACCAAGGGCTTCTAAGCCCCTAAAAGTGTTGTTTCATACCCTAAAGGAACAAGGTCAACTGATTACATCATCTCCTAGATGTTCTCCCTGAAAAACTACTCATAACTAGTCAAAACTGGACCATATAGACTGCTCAGTGCTAAGGGTGCGATGCATCTCACCTACTACATGCAAAAAGTGCGATGCATACTGAAAATCCCTTCTGTAAGGTGCGATGAGCGAGAGCAGAAAAATGGTAGAGGCAATTGGCTAGGTGGAAACCCAGAGAATCTTCTAGAAACTGGCCATTTGACACTTAACACATATTTCATTAAAATTGGAAATTTTTTCCTACAAGGACATCACTAGAATTGAGTTTTTTTGTTATTTTGAAATTCTATATCCACTATTTAATTCCAAATTTAATAAAATATGTGTTACTTGCCTCTCTGAATTCGCCCAGGGATGAGAAAGAGATCATGAAATCTCCAAGTGGAACCAAGAACTATCAGAGAAATGACACTAATCAAAATCCCAGAAGCTGACTCACCCACCTGCAAATATTTATATATGGATCCCTCATCCTAGAGATCCAAGAGGCTGGAATTTTGTATTTTGTAAGGAAGTGTTATTGGTTTCTTTGTGAAACATTGTATTGTTGGGTGATATAAGCTTTTCATGAGGTGAAGATGGCTTTCATGCTGGGGGATGGCGCTGGATCAGATAACTTGGTTGTAATCCTCTCTTCTACTACTTCTATTAATAAAGCTATTTGAGTTTTCCTCCATATACTTGTATATCTCTGAATCTTGTATTTATGTATGCATTTGTATGGTTAATGTACATTTGATCCTATATTGTTTATGGTTATAGATCTCTATGCTTTGATGATATTTTGCTACTTTGACTCTACAAGTGTTCTTTGAAGCGGGACAAGTGAGGAAGGAGTGGCAAAAGCTCTATCAAGGGAGAGAGGAAACAAGAAAGGAGCCAAGCGAAAGACTAAGGTTGGTACTCTCTGCTTCTCTTTCATCTATCTCTCATAAAGGAAAACACAAGTGACTTTAAATTGTTTGTTTCTAAGATAGCTACCCTTCTTAGTGGGACTAGCAGCTCTTAATGGACACGAGTTTTCCCGATAACAAAATAGCAACTCCACTGGGGAGCGAATAATTTGATTGTTAGTCACTGTTGTTTGCTTTATAAACTACAGATGAAGCCTGAAGTTAAGCCAACTAGCCTTCGAACTGCTTTTGCTATGCAACTGCAAAGTAGATCAACGTTGCTTCAGTCAATCTTCGGGTTAGTTTATGAATTGAACATTTGACTTGCAAACATCCTAAGTGCCATAGTGGTAGCTCAAATAACCTCATTAGATCAGCCCCTATACTTTGTGTTTACTATCTATCATTAGCTCAACTTAAATCCCTGAACTTAGCTACAAACTGTGAGCAAAAACTAAGCTCAGTCTCTTCCCTGGACCATCACACTATCTCTCATTGGCAACCTAGATGCATCACACCTCCCGTGTGTTCTAGGTGAGATGCATCCCTATTTCCCTGTGTTACAGGTGCGATGATTGAGTAAGATTGTTTCTGCCTCCAGATTTTGGTTTTTTCTTCATTGTCTTCAGCTTTATTTAGTAGTTTTGTTGTCTATGATCAATATATCACTGTTGAAACTCTCTTCCTTTGCACTATTCAACCTTCATTGAAAAATAATTTTGAATGTTTTTATGTATTTTTCATCATTTACAGTTCTCCTTTGCAAACAATAGCTTAATCGAATTGTCATATTTTGATTTGAAAGTGTTGCAAGTGTCGTTTTCAATCAAAGAAAACAGTGTCGTAAAGTCTTCCTCTTTTAGATAGTCGATTACACTTTTGCCATTGTATTTGATTTGAATAATCAATTCTTTGAAGTGTCGAAAGTAGTTTTCAAATCAAAATTGAAAGCGTCGTCTTAATCTTCCTTTCATTTTTGAGAAATTGCTAAAGTGTCGCTTTGAGGAAAGATAGTTCAGATCTGTACTTAGTTTTCTTTTTGTCATTCACACATTAAGAAAATTGAAAAACAAATACATGCATGTGCATTTCCATTTAGACTGTATGCGGAAATTGATTTAGGACAGTGCATCTTAGTGTGTGCTCTCTGCTCTATGTTGAAACAATTTTATTTCTCTTTCCTTAGTAGCTAGGATTTTCATTGCTAAAAGAAAGTAAACAACTATTTATCATCTTAGATTGCATATTTAGGAATTGTATATCTACATCACACGGTGAACCTTAAACGCAAACTTCTTGAGAAAGATCAACTGTAAAATAAACCTCAATGAACATAAAAAAAACTTTGGAACCTAACGCACAACATCTACAAGTCTAGGCTAGAGACGTATTCTAGCGTCGTAAAGCCTAGTAACTATCGTTTTCATCATAGGTTGGGTGATTCCTCCTCTTCGATACGACAAGTGTCAGTACGGACTTGTGCTCCCACGTACCGTCGAGTATATATCAGGAGACCATAATAGGGTATATCCTTTATCCTTAGGAAGCTGTGTCTATCGCCCTATGATCGCAATGCACTGAACACAACATTCGAGAAGATTGACTGCCGTACCTTAAAAAGTATTCTACAGTTTTGCAATTGATTTGGTAATCCCTCTCTCTAGATTTCCAGAGTAATCACTTTCATTCATTTTCAGACTCCTTAAAAGAAAAGGTCCATCTGAGCACTTGTCACTTCAGGCTCATTAAAAAATCGAAGGCGACTAGAGTCATCTTTAACTTTTTCTTGACTCTTTAAAATTAAAAAAGCAAGTTGTGTCAAAGCGTCATAAAATTTATTTTAAACAGAATAACATCACTATTCCCTCGTTAGAAATAGGTTGAGAAAATGGAGTCCACCAATCAAGGATTTCCCTTTGGGGGGAATCCTAGTCCTTTCTCCTCTTGGAGAGATATTGGTGCACCTCATATGGCTACATTGTCCCTTCCAGGACTTACAATTGGCCTGCCAGTATGGCTTTTCTCAACCTCTGTCGTTCAAAACACTGTGATTCCTAAGTAATCAAATCAACAACCAGATGATACTAGAGTTACCCCCCAACCTTCTACTTCGTTTGTTTCTCCCTCTCCTTTTTCCTCTTCACTTGGTGAAGCTAGTAAAACTAAAAACCAAGTAACTGAGAAGAAGAAGAAAGGGAAGGAGAAGAAGAAGAAGAAGCCAACGACAAAAGGGGGCAACCATGCATCATCTGGTGAAAATCCACACACTGCACCATCCAAACCTAAATCTCCATGTGTCATTTGCAAAGGAGACCACTATCATCGAGATTGTCCTTGCATCCCACAGATCTTAAGGGATTGGTCTCCCCGCTTGCACAATCCGGTGTCCTCAACCTCTGACGATCATGTTGAAAGTACACCGTCAACTAGTGAAAACAAAGTCAATGGACAAAAAGGAAGATCTAAATTTCCTTGTAGACTGTGTGAAGGTGATCATGCCCTCCATCGTTGTCCTTTCCTGGATGAAGCTAAAAGAGTCTTGGATAACCATCCTACTTCACCGCTACGGCTTCCTCTTGGATACAAGAAACTCTTGCTGAGTCAATTACTAGTTGAAAATCTTACTGACACACCTTTTTTGTTAGTCGAAGCATCGATCATTGAAGATAAACCCTCTGAGTCCACACAGGACCAAAGTCAACAGGTCGAGACGACAGTCGGCCCAGTCTTGTCTTTAGAAGGTCTACCTTCAGATGATATAGTCTCCAAAGAGAATGAGAACGACATCGTTCAAATTCTTTTTGTTAACACAGAATCTGATGAACCTGGGGGTAATCTACCCGTTCCTTTACCGTAGGAAGGAATTTCGTCAGAGATTCATCCGACCGTCTATTCGGTCCCTCCTCCAAGCAATCTAGTTGTTTCCTTCGATTGTAATCTACTAGGGAGACCCCACATACCATCTAATGTACCATTCCAAATCATAGTACAAGCTTACAGAATGATCATGGTTGGTACTATCATAGATGAAGGAGCTTTCGTGAGTATCCTTTCCTCCACTGCTTGGAAAGCGCTTGGTTCACCATCGCTTCTACCTGAGATTCGAAATTTGTCAGGCTTCAACAAAGGAACCAGTCGACCATTAGGGATCCTTCCAAATTTTCCTATAACTTTGAGAAGGAAAACCGTTTATCTGAATGTGATGGTAATCCAAGGGCCATTAGAGTACAATCTACTCCTTGGGCATGACTACATTTATAGCATGGGAGCTATTGTTTCCTCACTCTTTCGAGTGATGTGTTTTCCGCATGAAGGCAGAGTGGTCCAGATCGTAGACGAGCTTTCATTCCCTGGTTCAAACACAACTACTAGTCAAGTGCCATCCCTAACTAGTCTTTTCGCACATGGAATGTCTCATCAATCTCCAGTCCGTCCACCTGATGAGCGCGAGTGATTCAGTGAATGTGACAAAACCTAGGGGGCATTGGCCCTAGTCTGTTTCGGCAGGAAAACCCCAGATATAAGGTAGGTTTCTGCGTAGGATATATGACAAGTCTAACACACCCGTCCGTTTAGGAAAATGGGATTAGACTGGAATAGGATTCCCTCGTAAAAGGTTTTGTGATTGGAAATGGATTCAGCCCTTTCACCTTTGTCTATTTCGATGGACAGAGCCAAGGAAGTGTTTTGTCGACAAATGTGGACAAAACAATTTTGCAAATGCAAGAACTTCCATATGGTAACCTGGACACTCTACTTTATACCTAGGAAAAACGACCTTTTATTTTGATAGTTTGTAGGCTTGTTTTCTTAGTTTGTAGGTTCTCAACCCTTTAACCTCGTAGGGGGTCGTTCCTAGCTTGCATAAAAAAGGCTCTAGAGAAAAGTTGCGCATGGGGAAATCTCCCTAAAAAATGAACCTACTGATGAGAGACATCCTTATTATACGACTGGAAGAGTAGTTTTACGTGAAGTTCAAGCTCATTAAAAAATAAACCTAGCAATGAGCATATGTTCCCCTAGAGTTCAAGCTCATTAAAAAATGAACCCACCTTCGGTAAATAGCCATTGCGATCGCATAATTATCAACTTTTGAACCTTGGTTGTGTTCTTACCATCACCTCCACTCTTTTTTAGCCGATCATACATCTCCATTTGATTGTTTACCCTTTTTGAGGAACAACTGTGACAAGTGATTCTGTTATTCACCTTCTTTACACTGTCTTGATTGAAAAGTTGCAAACCTTACCTAGAACCAGTTGCTATCCCAAAACATCACTCGCTCCTCAAAAAATGAGTCTCCTTTAAGCTCTTTTCATCTAACTCTTAAAATATGAAAATATTGTTGAGAAATTGGCCTCTCCAGCATGTAAAAGCGATCGGAAGTGCCATCCCTCTTCTAGATTTTAATATTTTTGGACCTGAGGGATAATTACACAAAAACATCGAGCGCTTGTTCGACTCGTTAAAACTATCGAAAAGTCATCCCTTTTGTATTATTTTATACTTTTTCAGACTTAAGGGATTATATTACGAAAAAGGACTACTGGAGTTGCCTTTACGTCTCTTTTTAGACTCTCTAAAATTGAAAAGGACCGAGTTATCTTTGTCATTAAAATCGTTAAAACGATAGTGACAAACTTGTCCATTATAGACAGGAGTGAGTTTCACTATCGCTAGGCTCGTTAAAACATAGCGACAGGTTTTCCCGGAGGGAAAATTATATAACAAACATATGTTATCCTCCTCAAGCTTGACAAAAATAAAGAGGTACTGGTCAGCAATGACTGGGGAAAAATTCGAAAGAAAACTTGAAGAACTTCATTGGTAGCAGGTCGCTCTTGAACATGGCACTTTCACTCCATCACCATGATTGAGTCGGGTTAGGTTATTCCGTTCACCAGTCATATCGCCATTGGTCCTTTGTACCATCCATTTTTGGGGTTAATGCTACCAATCCATGTCAGTGTCGCCGATATGTTCAAGAGAAGTCGCTTAGAGAATTCACCAACCTAGCTAACATCTCATCCACTGCAATGCCTTCATACTTCATTCTTTCATGACTGCCACCCTGAACCTTGTATCATCAGATTGTTTTCACCTCCACAAAATCATTTGCTCTGTTTCATGTTGTAGATGTGGGATTCATTAAGGCCCTCCTACAACGGGTCACTTGTTGTCGACATCAGCTAATTATCCAAGAAGTTGACTTAGGAACAACCCTTTCAGTACTTTGAAGATTGCATGCCTCAATGGAAAGTTTCTCACTTCTGGCGACAGGTTTACAACAATGGCCTTCGATCGAAAGATTTTGCATGGTGTTCAACATCGAATCATGTATTCGCACCACGTGAATTGTACTACAGTACCTTGAGGGTCATTATCATTATCGGTGATTCCTCTCGCGCCTAGATTTGGTTTTTCACTCTAACCGGACACCAGTTTTGAGTTGAAAATTGTAAGTTGGATTTTACTTACGGGAGTCATGGCAGACACAGAGAGCAGCAGGTGCGAGACGTTATTAGCATTCCACCAGAAATCAATCAAAGATGATAGCGGCCTTTGGGTTCTCAACGAATATCTTGCCCGGTATGTGTGTATTCTTTTTAGCCATACAGAAAGTGCCATTGACATATATTTTGGACAGTTGAGGCTAATGAATATGCATATTGACCAAGACTACTGAAATTCTATTGAGTGTAATTTGTATTTTCCTTTTAAGACTGGCAAATTCTCACAATTATCGTCACGATGCTAATTGATCGGTAATGCATATGCTAATTACCATCGCAATGCAATTATCTGGTGGGATTATCAGAATATCCATATATTTTCACGTATGAATGTTTCGTATTAGGGCTTCCCGTAAGAATATTTCGTATATGGTTTCTTTATATATTCATTATTAATTATCTATTCATTATTAATGCTTATTCAAATGTGGGTGGTTGGTTATCAACACGGTATGCATAAGTGGTTTATTCACTATCAACGCAGTAGTTATAATTCAGTTTTCCCAGGATACACGGCCCGATATGCGAAATGTCTTGGCTGATATGCGATGTTTTCCTAACCGTAACAATTTCCGACAGGTATATCCTCGAATACGCGAGTAAATTTCTCGCTATCCGAGCAATCTTTGTTGGATATGCTACATATTTCTGGTCAATGCAGGTTGGTTATGCTGAATATGTGAATTATTTATCAGAAATGTGTCTTATCTCCAACGAAAATGCGACTTATGATTAGCGTTATAGGCTCCAGAGATAATACGCGTATCCGGCAAGATAAGTACCATATCCTGCATTGATAAGTCGCATATCTGGCATTTTGTCTCCGATCAACCGGAAATACCTCGCATAACGGGCTATAATACCACGCATTGCCCAAAATCAACTCGCGTATACGGTGTCGGGAATCGTTCACACCGGAGGCAAATCGCATATCCGAGATAGACATTTAGCTTACCAGCCTAAAGATAACTGCGTATGCTCTGAATAGCTGACTTATCATACGCGTTGTGGTTAATGGCGATAGTGACTAAGTCTACTTATCTCGCGTTGCTGATAATGGCGGTCGTAACTAACGCGAATTATCTCGCTTTGCAGATAATGGCGGTGGTGACTCACACGACTTATCTTGCCGGAAGAAACCTGACTGTATCTACCCTTAGCGTCTAATGATAGTTGGTACCGCTAGGGAATGACCCACTATGGCATACCAGCCTTCTGAAATGGTGGATACATTTGTAATAAGTTACGTTGCAGATGCCATCTGATGAAATGCACCTTCCGATCAATGTCAATTGCTGTTTGAGTTATAATTACGCAACCTTCATCAGTTGCACATTATTACGCATGTTGCTCATATGTGAAGCCCTCGCTGCCACTAGCTTGGGGTTCAATTCCCCGCATCCAACAAATTATCTGGATATCTAGGGTTTCGATATCTCTGTTTTATCTGCAATGTTTGGTTTCTTTAGACAAATACTTTAGAATGTATGCAGTTTTGTGTCCGATTACAGTGAAATACAAATCTAGGTTTTGGTTTTTGACATTTACATCGAGCAAAGATTGAATGAGTTTGAAGACCCCGGATCTAGTTTCATCCATCTGGGCTGCAATATATTCAGGAAAATAAAGACATCAAATTTACATCATAGCTACACAGATAATCATCCAAGCCAAAGGATGATGGCTCTACTAGAATCATCAGTTTGTCACACAGACGGTTGTCTGTCATATCTACATGAAAATGAATTTATAAATCTGAGCATGGGAATGCCCGCCTCAGCTAAATCGTGAAAATATTATGAAGATAATGTATTGTGTTATACCTTATTACAGGTCACCTTCTAGTTCGAAAAACCTCGGATCCTCATGATAAAGAATTTCACCCGACATCAGAAGATTTACGACCTCATGCTTTAGGGGGCAACTGTTATAGAAATATTGGGCACTGCAACCCTAATCTCACATGTCCATAAACCAAGGGTTTCTAAGCCCTTAAAAGTGTTGTTTCATATCCTAAAGGAACAAGGTCAGCTGATTACATCATCTCCCAGAAGTTCTCCCTAAAAACTACTCAGAACTGGTCAAAACTAGACCATGCAGACTGCTTAGTGCTAAGGGTGTGATGCATCTCACCTGCTACATGCAAAAAGTGCGATGCATACTGAAAAGCCCTTTTGTAGGGTGCGATGAGCGAGAGTAGACAAATGGCAGAGGCAGTTGGCTAGGTGGAAACCCAGAGAGTATTCTAGAAACTACCCATTTGACACTTGCCTCTCTAAATTCGCCCAGGGATGAGTAAGAGATCATGAAATCTCCAAGTGGAACCACGAACTATCAGAGAAATGACACTAATCAAAATCCGATAAGCTGACTCACCCACTTGCAAATATCTATATATGGATCCCTCATCCTAGAGATACAGGAGGCTGGGATTTTGTATTTTGTAAGGAAGTGTTGTTGGTTTCTCTGTGAAACATTGTATTGTTGGGTGATCTAAGATTTTCATGAGGTGAAGAGGGCTTTCATGCTAGGAGGATGGCGTTGGATTAGAAAAATTGGTTGTAATCCTCTCTTCTACTACTTCTATCAATAAAGCTATTTGAGTTTTCCTCCATATACTTGTATATCTCCGAATCTTGTATTTGTGTATGCATTTGTATAGTTAATGTACATCTGATCCTATATTGTTTATGGTTATAGATCTTTATGCTTTGATGGTATTTTGTTGCTTTGACTCTACAGGTGTTCTTTGAAGCGGGACAAGTGAGGAAGGAGTGGCGAAAGCTCTATCAAGGGAGAGAGGAAACAAGCAAGGAGCCAAGAGAAAGACTGAGGTTGGTACTCTCTGCTTCTCTCTCATCTATCTCTCATAAAGGAAAACAAAAGTGACTTTAAATTGTTTGTTTCTAAGATAGCTACCCGTCTTAGTGGGACTAGCAGCTCGGAATGGACACTATTTTTCCCGATAACACCTCTGAGAGATCTGGTGTAGTTCGGGCCGCAAATATCTGAATGTACTAATTGCAACACATCACTGGATCTACTGTCACTCCTTGAGAACATTGCCTTTTTGAAATTCCCAAGTACACACCCCTTGCATATGTCATCATGTTCCATCCTGAATTCTGGAACTATTGCTATAGTCTCTCTAAGAAATTTGAGTGCTCCATGGTGTAAATTCCCCATCCTCCTATGCCACAAATCTCCCAAGTCTTTGCCACTATTGCTGTGGCTGATCAGTGCCTTTGGAGAATCAAACCACAACTTGTACAACTCGTTTCTTTGAACCCCAATCTGTTTGACTTTCTTTTAGCTATGGTGTTTGTTATGAAACCAACTCACAAAAAAATAGAAAAGTTAGATCAACGCCTTAGAATTCAGCCTCTTCGAGGGGAAAACCTCCTTTACATTACACAAATGAATGATTCTTTGATGATACAAATGAAAAGACCTCCTTTCTATATATAGGATTCTAAGGGGTCATAATATAATCAGAGCCGACATAACA
>APFE030153713.1:6302-52554 GCA_000404065.3 Pinus taeda
TCATAGCCTAGAGGTTGTTCAACATAAACCTCTTCCTTTAACACTCCATTTAGGAATGCTGACTTCACGTCCATTTGGTAGACTTTCCATTTGTTTTGTGCTGCTATGGATATAACTGCTCTCACGGTTTCCATTCTTACAACCGGTGCAAAAGTCTCCTCATAATCTCTCCCATACTCTTGCTTGTACCCTTTGACAACCAGCCTTGCCTTGTGCCTTTCTATCTTGCCTTCAAAATTGCTCTTGGTCTTGTAAACGCATTTCACTCCAATGACTTCTTTACCTTTTGGTAGCTCAACCAAATTCCATGTTTTGTTTCTTTCTATGGCATTCATCTCTTCATCCATAGCTTCTATCCATTTCTTATCTTTAATTGCATCCTCGAAATGAATAGGATCATCAACATGACAAAACAAGGCAAATAAGGAATTCATTCCTTCATTATAAATATCACTTAGATTTCTAAACTTCTTACCTATTTCATTTGGTGTGCAAGTGCTTGAAGACGCAATTGAATTTCCTCCTTGTGGTGTGCTTGGAGAAGAACTCTCATTTATCCTCAATGGTGTCCCTTCCTGTCCTTGTGTTGGCACTGCTGTTTGGGGATGCATTTCAGCCACCTCCTCATCATCTTCATCATGAGACAAACAGTTTTTAACATTCACGTTTTCTCTATCCTTCCATCCCAAGCCTCCTCTTCAATGAATTGAACATCTCTGCTGACAAAAAACTTCTTGGTAGATGGGATATACAACCTATAGGCTTTGGATTCCTCATTGTCTCCAATGAAGATACATTTCTCCCCTTTGTTGTCCAACTTCCTCCTTAGCTGATCTGGAATGTGTGCATAGGCCACACATCCAAAAACTCTCATGTGGGTGACTCCTTGCTTTCTCCCACTCCATGCTTCTTCCGGCACCTTGTTCATCACTGCTTTTGTAGGACACCTGTTTAAAATATACGCTCCACAATTTACAGCTTCAGCCCAATAGTCATTTGGCAAATGCTTTGCCTTCAACATGCTCCTCGCCACATCCATGATGGTCCTGTTCTTCCTTTCAGCAACTCCATTTTGCTGTGGGGTGTACCTTGTTGTAAATTGTTTGTGAATTCCATTTTCTTTGCAAAATCTTAGGAATTCCTTGGAGATATACTCACCTCCTCTGTTAGTTCTTAAAACTTTAATGTGAAACCCGCTTTGGTTTTCCACAAGTGCTTTGAAATTTAGGAATTTCTCAAACACTTCACTTTTGTTTTTAAGGAAATATACCCAAGTTTTTCTTGTAAAGTCATCAATAAAAGTTAGGAAATATTGGTTGCCTGCTAATGATGCATCTTGCATCGGTCAACATAAATCTGACTGGATGATCTCTAAGGGTGCCTTTTCCCTTAGGCTTTTACCTAATGGAAAACTTTCTCTATGTTGTTTCCCCAAAATGCAACCTTCACATAGGCTGTCCGGTTTCTCTATCAATGGTAATCCTTTCACCATTCCTTTTCTGCTTAACAAGTTTAGGCCTCCAAAATTGAGATGTCCAGATCTCAAGTGCCACAACCAATTTTCATCGTTTGCCACGCTTTGGAAGGCCTCTTGGGTAACTGCTGCAATTTCATTTTTGTTTTTCAAATCTGCCCTGATCCCGAGAGGGAACATCCTGTTCCTTGTCATCTTCACTTAAGCAATGCATCGTTTGCTGGGTGCTATATCCATCATGGTACACACATCATTCAAAAAGAAAACATTGTAACCCTTTAGAACAAGCTGTCCAATAATCAAGAGGTTACATCTCATTCCGGGGACATAATAGACATCTGCTATGGTTTTCCTTTCTCCTTGCTTTGTAAATATTTTTACCTCCCCTTTTCCCATAACAGAAACTTTGCTATCAGTTCCTAGTGTGACTTCTGATTTCATATTTTTATCTAGGGAAGAAAAGAGAGCTATATTTCCTGTCATATGGTTGCTGCAACCTGAGTCTTAAAACCATATGTCTTCACTGTTTGTTTCAGCCATGTTACAAGCTAATAACACATTATTTTGGCTTATGTTTTCTCTAGTAACATTTGCATTTTGTCTATTACTTATATCATGCTGCTTCTTCCTACATTCACTCGCATAATGCCCATATTTTTTACAATAATAGCATTGGACATTGGATTTTTCATACCTTTGTCCTTGAGCATGATGTTGTTCTCTTTGTTGGCTTCTGCCTTGGCCTTGGTTCTGATTTGAATTGTTGCCTCTTCCTTGAGCATTTGCTGGACTGTTCCTTCCACATCTGTTTTGGCTTCTGCCTCTTCCTCTCTTGTTTCCTCTGCCTTGACCTCTTCCTCTTCCAAAGGACATCTGGGTCTTAAAGGCTTGCTCTAGAGATGAGTTTTCATTCCTACTCAATCTCTGCAGAGTGATGCATGTAGCTCATCAACTGAAAAGTTTGAGAGATCCTTTGTCTCTTCAATGGTGCTGACAATAGCATCAAACTTTGAGGGTAACACCCTATATATTTTCTCCACAATCCTCCTTTCTTCAATGGTTTCTCCATGAGTCCTAATCTGTGTGATCAGACCAATTACATGTGTGAAGAATGAGTCAATGTTGTCTGACTCCTTCATGCACAGATTCTCAAAATCTCTCCTCAGCAACTGTAGTTTTGTTGTCTTCACTTTCTCCATGCCTTGATAGGCTGTCTTGAGAGTTTTCCATGCTTCTTTGGATGTCTTAGCTGCTGCTATCCTTGGAAACACACTCTGGTCCACTGCTTGATACAAAAATACAAGGGCTTTTGAGTCCTTCTTCCTATTGCTCTTTAGCAGATCTTTCTCTGCCTGAGTTAATCTATTAAACTCATTTTCATCTGCTGGTTCTTCAAAACCATCTTGAACTAATTCCCATAAATCTTGATAGGCAAACAGGGCTCTCATGGTTATTGCCCAATAGTCATAGTTTTTCCCATTAAACTATGGGAGCTGGGTGTTAAACATACCCATACCAGTGCTTGTGCTGGCCATTCCTTGCATCCCTAGTTATGCTTCAATTTCTTGACTGTGTATTTTAAAACAACTGACTGTATCTTCAACAACACATAAAAAACTTTGTGAAATACCTGAGTATTTTCTTGACTGAGCCTTCACTCTGCTGGAGAAGATCTACTGCTGCAAAAAAAGACTCCTCCCTTCAGCTGCTTTGTCACCTTCAAAGAGCCTAAGCCTGCTCTGATACCACTGTTGGGGATTTTTCTGGCAAAATCCCAAAAACAAACAATTCAAGCACACAGAGGCAATGCTCTGTTTCCTTTACTCCAGGACCTTTTTGTGCACAGGGAAGCTTAAAAAAATTACTGAGAACAGAGTATTTCACCACCATAAAATATTTCTATTCATTAAAACAAATTCACTGATACATATTCATCCTCTAAGCTGAGAGGGATTCACCAAAACATTTCTTTTAAAAACAAAATACTCTGGCTCCCTTTACAAAAGAAAATTACACAGCTGTGTGTAAATTTTTGTTTACATTTACTGCTGTAAAAAAAATTCCTTACATTTACTGCTGTAAATGTAATTCCTAACATTTCATTACATAACAAAAGAAATTTCCTTCACTGTCGCGCTGCTGCACCTATCTTGCTTTTCATGTTCAACAACAAAAACATTTACTACACTACTGTGCGTAAATACATTTCATTTCACTGGATCAACCAGGAATTTTCACGCTGTCGCGCTCTAGTTTTGTTTCACTCTTTCCTTTGCATTACAAAATGCATATCAATGAACAAAAAAAACTATATTGTTTGACTTTTTACGGTGAAACATAAAACTTACTCCCGTTAATTTAAAAACATTAAAATTAAAAACTTATACCTAAAATCTAGGACTAGAATTAAACTTCATTAAATGTTTTTCTAAAACTCTGGTCAAACAAAACTATTACTCCACGCAATATTTATTTGATGCAGGCCCGTATGCAGCTTGGAGCAATCGACGACGGAGATTGATGGAGTAGATCGGACGAAGGACAGAGATATTGGAAGAGCTTTTTGATCGACATTTACCTCCCGAGAAACTGTCAGAGGGTGATGTCACGCCTCTGCCATGCGTCAACACTACATTCTCTCGGATCGCCTATGTACGAAAACCACTTCACGCAAAAGCGGTCCCGAGAAACTTACCGCGGGTTTGTGGTTTTACTTTGGTGGTTTTGGGCGTATTAAATGCTGCGTTGAAATTACATTTTCAACAAATGTATCTCCTTGGTATGTTACACATTGTTCATGTTGTTACTAAATTCCATCAACACTTCCTGTTCGACGTACCTAAATGTACTTTCCAATCTCTACATATCTTGACCATGATTGAGTTACTTTCAAACCCAAATTTTCTGTAATATTGCAATATGATTTCTGGATTCCTAATGGGCCTATTTGTATTGACACAATGTTTTGTTGTGCACTGAAGTTGTTTATGTAATTGTTTCATACTCCATGCATTTCTTATACAAATGTCTTGCGTAGGCACCTTTATTCCTAGCTATATGAAGACGTCCTCAACATTTCTCTATTCTTAACATCTTTCTGCGTTAAAGGGAATATAACATTGTCACATTCTTAGAATTTTTTACAATGTCTCCAGAAACATTGTGAATATCGCGAAGGTGGAAATCATTAGATCCTCGCTAAAAGCTTTGATATTCAAATAGATGATCCTCTAGCTTGCAACCATTTATTTATATTTATTTTTTAAATTAAGCTTAATGGTTTGTAAGGAGAATCTTGATGCAAGTCAATAGTCCTAGTAGCACATACACTCTTGTCTAGGCGTTACTGTGCACATATACTTGTGTCTGAAAATTTAATCCTCTTGTGGGTTTCAACATGAACATGTATAAGGTCCTCTACACCCTCATTCGGTGTCTTAATATGTATGTGTTTTCTGGCATAGTTGATATATATGAAATTAGGATTGAAACATCTCGTATAACAAGATTCATTTATCATATTTTATGAGTAGAATTAGTCTTTTTATATTTTTATTTCTCTCAAAACAATTTCGGGGTTGATCTCCCTTTGAAATTGTGTTGTTCCTACAATAATGAATTAATCTTTCTCTTTCTTGAGTATCTCCCTTGAGGTCATGACGGCTTCATTTTGTCATTGAATTTTCATACTACTCATTTTTCTTTCTTTTCCATAGTTTAGTATGCTTCCTTCTACTATCTGTATTTCTTTTAAATTCAGAGTTTGGTTTGCTTTGATCAGCTTTCATCATCTGTCAAGAGTTCTTTGGTGTGTTTGGAAGTTTGCACTGTTTAGTTTTGTGTCTAAGGTTTCTACATAAATAGCACCTTATTTGACCAATATATGGCATAACTTGTATGTGTATTCTTGTTCTTTTCTTTACAAACAATTTTCATTCAACAACTTTATGTCCAAATTCATTCCACATAGAGATAATTTTTGTACCTGGTGTATGATTGGCTTCTCTGCTTTTCCCACTTGAGGGAGCCTTCTTGTTTCTTGCATCTGTTGTTGATATCTATTGACTTTATTTTTTATATAGTCTATTTCTACATGTCTATGTCCATGATAAGAAAATCATTTCATAACTTTCCCAAGAGAAAATAATCTCCTTTGAGATCGTCAGAATTTGTTCAACTCATCTTTAGGAGAAAATGACCTTTTTGCAAAAATAATTTTCTTTGAATCAATATTTTCATTTTTATTTTGATGTTTTCCTTTGTTTTAATCACGCTCATATTGGCTTCTTGTATATTTAACTTTGAAGTTGTTTTACATTCATTGATGACTACCTTTGGATTATTGTTCTTTTCTCTTCCAAGTTCGTCTTGGAGACCTTCTGATCCTCAAACTTTTTAAATAATCTGCTCTTTTCATCTAATTCATTATTTGCTAAGACAACTTCAACTTCTAACGTTTTACCCCGCACCTATTTCTCCTTAACCTAACTCTTCATAACCTCTCTCAATACACTTTCTTCTTGAAGTTGTGTCTTGAGGCCAACAATTTCTTCCTTATGTTCATGTTCTCTCTCATTACATATTTGCACCAATTTTTTCAGATCTTTGTTTTAATTCTTCAATCATTATATTTCACTCAAGGCTATGTCAATATTGGTTTGTCCTTCACTTGTATTTTCTTCACAGAAATAAGGTTCATTCACACTAGCAAAGACCTCATTTTAGTAAACCCTTTCTTTTTTATGGGTATTTTTCTTCTTCTTCATGTTCTCTTTTTCCATAGTGAAACTATTATTGTCTACTTCATGCATGAGCTGTAATCTATCGCATATTTCTTTTACATAATTTAAGTTTATTATTGTATCAAGATCTTTATTATGAAGATTGTTATACATAACACATTTTTCCTTAGCATTCCACTATTTTTCTTTCATATAGGGAGAGTCTTTGCAGTAACCATCACATACAAGCTTCTATATAGCAAGCCCATAAGCTATCAGTTTTTTTTTAACTATCTCACAATTCATGAAATTTTGTTGCTCTTAAGGGAGGCACACATTCATAGTCGATGACTTTAAATAACCTAATTCAAGCTATTAGGATTAGATAGAAGGAATCGACTCAGATACCAATTGATGAAAACTTGACTAAATTCGGGGGGGACATTGAAATTCCTTTATTTAATCTCAATAAAACGAAACATTAAATGAGAAGCCAAAAAACTAATGACCAACAGATTGAAAATGTGAATAACAAGTAATAAGAAAACCAATACATCACATCAACAAATAATAACATCACATATTGACACCAGATGTAAGTGGAAACACATAAAGTGAGAGAACCATGAATTTTTTAATGTTGTGAGGCAAAGGCAAGCTCCTACTCCATTATTACATCTGATTTCCTGTAGGATCCAACCTACAGGAGGCGTTACCTCAATTTTATGCAATTTGCAACATGCATGGAAGTTCAAACTCCCATATGTTTTTTGTAGGCTAGAACCCAAAGGAGGATCCTACCTCAACAAGTTCCTACCTGATATATATCAAGCCACTACTTTAAAGGAGACTACAATATCTTGATGAAAATAAGAAACAATAATGTGCTAGTTTACCTAGTCATAAATTTTTCATATCTCCATCTTCATTTATGTCTCTTCTTCCCTTCAAATCTACTTTACATAAGCTTCAAATGTGCCAGGTAACTAATGCATAACACCTCAATCATCTCTCACACATTTTCCAACTCTCTAACTTCTCTTTCCTTCCAAAATCACATCTTTTATAAATATATTTTGTTGGTTATTTTTATCCCACATAAGAATATGAAGTGGACAAGCTTGACTTTTTTCATTCCAGTCATTCATTTTCAAACTCTTCATATTTTGAATATTAGAAAACAAAACTAAATCCTCCACGCAATATTATTTTCATCCACATGTAATGATTAAATTCTTGAACATGATGCCAGCATCATGTAACATTTTAGGAATAAGATCTGGCTATATAATTTAGAATTCATTCTTCATGATCAATAACAAAATTTCCCATTAATGCATCACAAACAAATCTATGCAACAACTTTCCCTTGGACATGCATCACAACATATTCATGTCATTGTCTCATTAGCCTTGCCTTTGTTGTCATGGAGTCTTACCTTGCCTTTGTTGTCATGAATTCTTGCCTTGCATCATAATAATTTTCTGCAACAAATCAGTCTTTAAATCAGCCTTACACACAACACATGCAAGCATCAATGTTCTGTGGAGTGACCAAGGCATTTGTTGCTACTTTGTTCTATTGCCATCAAGCTCACCAAGCATAACTTTTTCTTTAAAACTATATCAATGTATTCCTTTTCCTTATTATTTATCCTCTACCATCACCTTTTCTCTTCCTGTTTCTTTGTGTTGTTGCTCCATTTCAATCTCATCTTTTACTTCTCTTTCGTTCTTTCTTTGCCTTGATCACAATCATACATGCTTGTTGCTACTACTTTGTTTCTCTTCTCATTTCCACTACTTTGTTGTATTCAAAACTATAGAATCGACACGTGACTACCCAGAAGAAGCTCTAGGTATGTACACATGTTTCTTTAAACAAACTTGTATACAAATATGTAATTGTTCACACAAACCTTTGCTATAAAATAGAGCTTTAGACATACCATATCGCCTCATACATAACACAATCACACATCAAAACATTATCATCACAGACCAAATCAACCCATGAGCATATTATTCAATACATATTCATTTCAAATATATTGGATCTCATCCATCATCATATTCCTGGGTACACTCTTATTTCAGATCAAACACTCATCATTAACCCATTACATTCACACAAAACACATTGATATTCATCTCCTTATATAGCTTAGGCCTTATCCAATACCATGGGTCAAATCCTTAGCAACTCTGATGGTATTCCTAGACCGGTTCAAATATTTGTTATTTCCCTCATTACTATGGGCCAATACCATGTTAAAGTTCCTTGGTAATTAGGATACCATGATGTGGAAAATGTGTGCATTTTTTCTTTTCCATGTGGGTGTATGTACAAATCTTTGCATCACATAACTCACGTCTATTTCTCAAAACATCACCTTCATCGTTATTCCATCTCTAGACTACAATTCATTTGTCCAAACTCTCTGTCACATCTGTACTCATCCTTCTACCATTATTTTGACATATTTTACCAAGTAGGTTGCCATCATGGATAGCTAAAACACATCCTGCTACAAGTAGGTTGCCATCAAGGACAACACATTATTGATAATGTGAACAATCTCCCTCTTTGGACTTGATGGAAACCACTTTAGTATTTTGTAACCATCACCTATAAAACACATCAAACTAAGCACTAATATGTTCAAACACCAAGTTAATCTTCCCCTTTGGCATGAGCACTATAGTTCTGATCAGTTGAGTATGAAAATTGAATACTAACCATGCTCCCCCTAAGCACATGCTGAATTTTTTGAATATATGAAAAGAATTACATGACTCTATAACTCAACCATACATGATGTTTCCTATCACTAATGATTCATGCATACGTTTATCAACCAATAAAGTGGGATTACATATTTGAATCAACATTACATCATGTGCCAAAAAAGATGGGATTACATGACTTGACCACAATAGTCCATACGTGACTGAATTTTACAATGATTTATACCATAGGTGTTTACGTGAACTTTACATCAAGTGAGAGATATGACATTTATAATGAAGACCAAGAATATTAATAGTGATATAGAAAGACCGAGGTAGTCTTCAACAATCATATATATAGGATCTGCACCATAAGCACCTAAGAGTAGAACCATGTACATCATCAATAAGAAATGTAATATCATCAACTTGTGACAAAGTATGCATCATCAACCACATAAGATTGTTCCATAGAACTCATCCCCTTAAATTCATGAAGGTCATATAGATCTTTTGCAGCAAAACAACATATCTTTCCATGCATCAATGAAATATGTAAGAATCAAGCATTCCATCATAAAGTAAAATATGGAAATGTAGATCATTCATCAACATAATCAATATGTAAAATATGCCATGTCTCCAAGTATCATCCAGCAGATGTAGCAGTAGTATATCAATAACCATGTCTTTATGAAACCTGCAACAACATCATTTTTCTTGGCCCATTATCTTCATACAAGAAGAATTGTCATATCAAAACCATTTCACCAATATGAAACTCAAGTACTCATCTGTAAGATCCTCTTTAGTAATATGTATGACCTTATTATCATCATCAACGAATCATAATATTGTGAAATCAACCCATCTTTGATCTCATGTCAACAAAATCAACATTCTATTTTCATGTTATATGTATCGTCATATACATGCATCACAAATTTGATCAGCATCATCCATATTTCACCATAGCCAACCCATGGTAGTGGCATACCATGATGCAACATATAGTAATCATTCAAAAACTTCAACAACATGAGTATCTTCAACAACATCATTAATACAAGGATCTTTATGTAACAAGAAATTTTCAAACAATCATAATGCCAACAATGGGCTACTAGAGGCATAGAAAATGACACCCCTAAATATGTGCCAATGGTTCACTATCATCTTTGATCGCAACAACTCATCCATCAGTAAGGTCATAAAAAAAATTATCAATCAGTAAATCCATGTCATCAATTTCATATTGTAGTAATTCATAACATATTATAATCCAATACCATTATAATTAGCATCCACTAACCATAACCAATAACATCCGAATAAGAAATCCAAATATAAATTGTCTGAAGCATGTCAGAGGCTTTCCTTGATTTTTTCCTATTGTTTATTGATCACAAGAAAACATATGTGACTATCTGTATAATAACTCACATGTATGTATGTAACTATCCTTTATAATAATCACATATGGAAAGTAAAATGTTGAAATTTTATAACCACAACTCCCCCTAAACCTGTACTACCTATACGCATTCGTTTCTATTACATAAGATTTACTATTAGTAACCATGAATATTAAAACAACCATGCGAATCATCATCAACGTAAGTATTGCTCCCACTTAGATTATACATCACTAATCCCAAGGACGTGCTAATCATCTTATGTTCTCATGATGTCATGCACCACACATCCCTTCTATAGTTATTGTTATCAGTATTCATTTAATAATAATGGACTACAATGGGCACCATATTCTTTTAAATGAGTTTTAATACTCCACATATTTGTGAGAATTTATTCTTTAAGCACTTAATTTGTCTGGGTTTCTATATCCTCTTGCTATGACCTTTCTAGATTCTTCATCTATAAATTTTTCATTTGGTTTATGTAAACACAATTAAATTTCCTTTGTTTTCCACTTCACCTACACTTCAAATATTCTTCTTTAGCCCTTGAATTAATAAAGTATCAACTTCTCCTTTATTTTTGTTAATTCTAGCTCTACCTTTTCCCAAATTTTGTTGAAGTATTATATCCAAGAATAAAATTACCATGTTGGTTTTTCTTGATAGACTCCATCTTACTCTTATATCCAGTCATGTGATGAGAGCATATGCTCTCTATGTACCATTCATATTATTATTCAAATGAGCAAAGAGCAAGGCCACACCTAATCTATTCTTCTTCTTTCAACTTATTATGAGAAATGTTGGTGGGTCCATATTTTCATGTATTTTGTGAACAATATTCTTATATGATTGCTTGTCATGTTGTCTGAGGCGATCCATAGATTTTTTCCTACATTATTTTGCTACATGCCAAAACTTGTTGGAATCATAACATCTTATATGATCAGAGAAATCATAATATTTTTGTTTCATATTCCTTCTATTGCAATCAATAACTTTGTGACCAAATATATTGCAAGAAAAACAATATCCCTTAAATAATCCTAAGTACCTCGAAGATGATGATCTTTTTTTGAAGATGTTATTTTATTGTGATTGAAACAATCTAGTTCTACAATTTTCTACAGTGTCTCCATAATTCTGACATATAAAACATTCAATATTATTGATTAAAGGAGAGAATCAATTAATTTTTTTATAGTTAGGAGTAAATTACTCTCTTTGAAGGTTCAATTTTCTTGGTTGTTGATCAGGTTGACTTCTTATCTCTTTTTTGATAATTTTAGGTTTTATATTGTTACCCTTTAATTTCATTACATAAGCTTCTGAACTAGATTCTCCTTCAACAGTTTCATGTAAACCAAGACCCAATTTTATGGCTGGAGACCTTTGACTACTAATAATAATATCCAAAATCTTATTACTATCATCAAATCTCAAACGTTTACCTTTTTATTCTAATTTACCTTTTAGAATGTTTACCTGAACCTCCATTCTTTGATATTTCTTTTCCTTTTCTAGATATTGCTTCTGCATACCTTCCTCGAGTCTTCTTCATTTTTCCACTTGCACCTTTATTTTGATAATCTCTTCTTTCATTCCATTTTATTTTTCTACAAATTCTTGAAGTAGTTCTTGATTTTTCAAGATCTCTCAAAGAGACGATCTCAACTTCAAGACCTTCACAATATTGTTTAGATTCCATGAAAACATTTATTGATTTAATATGATCTTTCTTATCATATGCCTGCAACGTATCTTTAAGCTTAATAATATTTTTCAAGGCATAATCAAGTTTTGTTGTAAGATACAAAATTATTTTTGACCCATCTTCGTTTGAATCAACAACTCCATCTGACATAACAAAGGTTGTTTTCTTATCATGTTCATTTTTTGACACATTGTTAGGGATAGGATTACCAAATAGTTCCCTTGATAAGGAATCTTCCTTTGATATTTCTTCATAGATTTCCTATAGCTTATACCACACTTGCTTTGTAGTTTTATAATGCATAGCCTTATTTATTGTTGAAAAATGTATGTTATGAAAGATGTCATTTAATGCCTTACTATACTTCTTATCTTCCTAATCTGATGGAGGGATTTTGGTGTAGTTATTGCATGCTAAATACCAAACATCATGGTTCATAGTATTAGACTTCATATTTTCTTTCCATTGTTGATAATTCTCTTTGTTTAGCATAGACACATCTTCATTGTCCATTATTTCTATCTTGCCTTGATATTCTGCATCTAGAGGCGTCATTTTTTAGTTTTTTTTTTTTATCTTTAGAGTGCTTACTTTCACTTTTACCCATGAGTGCAACTTCAGTTGTTTCACAATCATTATTGCATAGATGATGAAAAGGACCACAGTTAGAAAAAAATCCTTACTTGATAATTATTTGTTACAATCTTCTTCATTCTTAATCAATAGGAAGAAGGGTGATCTCAAACCTAAATATTTGCTGACATCTGTAGCTGTCAATGCGTATGTTATATCACTATCACAATTTTAGGAATCCCACCTTTGAGTGATCTTCTTATTTCCCATCATCTTAATGGATCTCCTTCAATAGATCAAGCTTCTTCTTAAGGACCTCCTATGATAACAATTGTTGGGAAAAATACTGAGAGGGCAGGGGGGAGGGTGAATCAATATTTTAAAACTCACTTATACTTTTCTTTTCTTATTCAAAATTATATATGTGACTTTAGTAAAGTAAACTTGTGTATGTATGTGATTGTTATGTAGACAACTAAGGTATATGCAGTTAACTTATTTTTCAGTTAATTCATCATATGTTTTACTTGACCAGTGTATTAGTACTTCAGTAGACATTGATTAAATAGTAACCATCTATAGTAAGAAAAACATAAACCATCACACCTATGAAACACATCAACACACATGAATGCCAAAAAAAATTTGGTCGAAACCCAATTATGGAAAAAAACCACTCCTGTTATCATCTTTGTCTTTATCTTTTATTATAAGGAAAAAAATATTACAATATTGTACTAGTGAAAACTCATAACAACACATAGGCATCCACCTATAGAAATATACAACCTTATATTGTTCTCCAACAATTACTGGAAGGGATCCCAACCCCCTGATCTCGTTTACCGACAACCACCAGAAGGGAGCTCCAACCCCCTAATCATATTTACAAGCTATCATTGGAAGGAAGCTTATACTTCCTCATTGAAGGTTCCAACCTTCAACACCTCCATGGACCACGTTTCAGAATTTTCATACTGGATCCACCTAAACCAAAACATCAAGTCTATTTGCCATGCTTCATCATATTTTTAGATTGGACCCACTACCGTCATTTCAGCTCAATATCAAATAATAAAACTAAAATTAGTTGTTGAGCACTTGAGAAGGTATGTTATTTTCATTTAATTTGTTACCTTTTCTTCAAAACTCATAACCTGTTTACATCATGAGCTAGGTATATGACAAGAGATTATGATAAAATCCAAAAGATTTATATGTGACATGAAATAACTAATAATTGCCCTTTTTCCATGCAGAAAGAGGAGAAAATGGAAGACTGCCATCCCAAAGGAAAGAACAAGACCAAGTTAACTACTGTCCCTTTGGCAGGGAACCGCATTTAAACAAGGTGATCCAAATTGGAGTGTAACAGCTAGAAAAAGGAAAAGGAGATATCCAATCGGCACAAAAGAACAAGAGGATAACTGAGAACTAACAATTTGGCGAATCCCTCAGGATCCTTTGATCCCAAGGGATCACTATATTAACAATCTTTTGTATCATTGGTATCTCCGCTCGGCTATTATAAGAAGGGGCAGCACTATTAGCATGGGGGAGAACAATTGTTACATTTATGAAATTCTTCTTAGTACTTGAAATTTGATCATCAACTCTCTTTGAAGAGAGATTCACTGTAACTCTGTTTGATTTTTAATATATAAATATTGTTTCCGTTATATAATTGATTTTGGAGTAACCTTAAGCAGTGAGTCTCTGGACGCTAAGGGCCCGGCCCTGGTGGATCACTTGCTCTTGTACCATTATTTCTTATTCATGTGTGGTTTGATCTCTTCCATTTAGTCTGTTGAGTAATATGATGTGCTTTGATGTTTGACAGATCGGCTCTATTATATATATTTGACTAAATAATATTATTACCTGCAACAGGAATGCTATGTTATTAATTCTAACTTTATATCACATTGATTGTTCCTTTTGACAATTGATATAACATTGTTGTTCCTTATAGATTGCCATTCGATTACAGATTAACAGTGCTATATATTCCTAAACCAGTACTACTATATGGTTTATTCTTAAATTGTGTTTGTTGTCATTTGAGATTGTTGTTCCATTGTGATCACAATTGCTATTACTTTATAACTGTGATTCATACTTATTGTATCGAAGCTCAGATTACTATTCCTTTTAATGTTAATTGTGTTGCGTGTTTAATCTGGTTTGTTGTACATTCATATTTGATCTAGGTTGTTGTTCTATATTTTATTTTTGTTAGTCTGCTGTTCCATTTATATTTGTTGTTCAGTTCAAAGGCTATTACTTAATTCCTGTAGGATATAATTATTGTTGCATTCAATTATGTAGATTAAGGTTTTGTTGTTCAAACCTATTTATAAAGATAGTTTTTGCTCCATTTCTTTTCATTTGAAGTTATCATCGCTTTGTGTGCAGAAGATCTTAGACTGTAGTGAACATCGACATATGCTATCTATTTCCCAGATTGATGATCCTTTCTTTGAGTTCTTTTTTATTACATCAGTTTATAGAGGGAAGAGTTACCATTACTGTACCCTTGACTAATAAATTGTTGTAGCTTTCTGAATTCATGGTTTGAGTCTTAGGTTTCTTTTTTCAAATATATTTTATTCCAAGCATCTGTTTACTCTTGTATTTAGAGCACTATACTACTAGGATTACTCTGACAAATGATCGCCTCAAATTGAGTACACACTTTGAGATAACAAATCATTCTTGGATTGACAATTAATGTAGGGTAAATAGAGGTGAAAAAGACCCTTTTTACTGCTCGACATTTTGGTGTCGTTGCCGGGGAAGAGTGTAGCCATTTGTTTCTTTTCCAAAGTAATGTAAGAACCTACTAGGAGAGAATTCAGTTTTAAAAACAGACAGTAAGAACCTACGTGCAGAGCATGTAATAGCCCTACTCCCCTACCCACTTTCCTGCAGATTTTTTGTTATTTTGGGTAGAAATTAGCATTTGATTTGTGTGCATGACTAAGTAGAAAAAGCCTGAAAAGAATCCTAAACCTTTACCCAAGTCTGATAAAGCTAAGGGGACGGTGACCCCTGGCCGATCAACCTTTATAGACAAAATCTTTAAGAAACTAAAATATTAGCCTTCAGTACAAGCTAGAAAAGTTGCTTGTAGACAACCTACTAGTTCCCTCAGGCCACATGATCACCATCTATAGCCTTTTCTGAGGTGCATAGTTACACCGAAGAACAATATTTTCAAGAAATTGAGAATTCTAGCCCAAAATCATTGCATGAAGGGAACCTTAGCAACCTCTGTGAAGGGAGAGGAGAAAGCAGGGAAACTGAAGAACCAAGACCTCCTCTTGGGAAAATTCAGCCATTAAGCAGCACAGATAAGGGAAGTGCTACAAAAATCAGCCATAACAAAGTTGAAGAACCTTAGGAACCAAAATCCTCCCAGACATTAGGAACTCTCATCAACCCAGATAAAGGAAGTGTTGTCAAGGCCACTCCTCTTGAAGCCATTACCCCTCATCAGCCTAGGAATACCCTCCTAGACATCCCAGAATATTATTGGTACATATTTGACCAAATGGCCCAAAACCAGCGAAACACCCAAACTTCTACACTGCAATATCTCATTGTGGACACTATAGCTAATGCTCCTATGAAAGCAATTCCTCTCCAGGATATCCCTACATTTCATGGCCTTACATCAGAAGATATGGATGAATTCTTATTTGCATTTGATGTGCTATGTAGAGGTTATGAGTATACAATCGGTCCCTAGAAACTGAATTATTTCCCTCTACATTAAAAGGGGTTGTTTTAAGATGGTTTATGGGGTTGGGTGGAAGTGTTATAAATAACTGGGGTCAAATGAAAGAGGCTTTTCTAAAAAAATATCAGGATTATTGCAAGTCTAGAGAGTTAAAAGATGAAATATTTCAGATGGTAGCTAGACCAAATGAAACATTAGAAGAGTACGTTGAATGTTTTTAGAATAATCTTCAAAGATCTCCTTATGCATCATTACCCTTGCCTGATAATGTATTAAAAACAAGATTAATTAGATGAATGAAGGAACAATGGATTGAAATATTAAATATTATGGGAAAAGGAGATATTTATCAGGAAAATTTTGCTGACATTATTGATTTATGTATCAGGAGTTCGAGAGGTAGCACAAGACTAAAACCAGCAAAGCATGATAGATTTGCAAGAGACAACAAGATTTCTGCAGAAGGAGTAACTAGCGCAGAAATTGGAAATTTATTAGAAAATTTCAAAACCAACATATTGGGGACTTTGACAACGCCACTTGGTATTATCTAGGCCAAGCAGAAACAAGCAGAGGCAGAACAAAATTTGGCAATCTTCTGTTCTATATGCAGAAAGAAACACAGCCATATAGAGTGTCCATTAGATGTGGTTCAAGTTTGCACCATTTGTACAGAAAACCATTCTACAGAGAGTTATCCCTCACTTCTTGGATTGAAAACAGTATACAAGGAAGCAAACGAAGGGGCAGAACCAATGTACCTACTTAATCAACACCGTCAATTCCAGCCACGACAATCAGGTATGTTCTCCGATCCAGCTTCTTCTTTTCAGCCTCCACAATATCATGCTCAGAAATACAATACCATGTGGCAAAATCAACCTCCATTCTCAAATTGGTCACAACAACCATTTCCTTCATCATCACCATGGTCGAATCAAGCAGGTCAACCCAATTGGCCAAATTTTCCCTATGCCCCACTATATTGGCAAAACAATGTATATCCAACGCAATGGTCCCCTCCTACTTCACAGAGTCAAGCCTAGCAGAAAAACTGGCAAAGACCAATGAACTAGCCAGTAGGACCCATTCCACACCCTCAACTTACACTGCCAGCATTATAACAAAACCCCTAGTCTAACTTAAGACCGCAACTCCTAGTCCAACCTAACCCTAATCCGAATAACAGACTAATTCAATCCATTCAAATAATTGAAACACCATAGATACAAACTGATTTAAGGGAGCGTAATGACCTACAATTAAGATGTGGGCGCATCATAGAAACAAAGGGAGATAAAACCGCTCAAGTTGAAAATCAATTACCTATAGAACAACCACTACAAGAAGAGGATGTGATCAGACAACAAACTCATGATCAAGTAATCACATCTTCTCCTCCATTCCTAGAACGATTAATTATACCTCGACCTATATAACATCCTGATTTTGACATTCTGGGAGAACTTAAAAATTTGTACATAAAAATCCCACTCCTCCAAGCCATCCAAGATATCCCAATATATGAAAAAACCATTAAAGATCTATGTATAAAAAAGCCAAGGCGGAAAATAACAAATAACCCAACAATCCAAGTAGTTGGCACTTTATCCAACCTATTATCAGGAAAAGAAACACCCATTAAATATGAAGACCCAGGAAATCCAATAGTAACATTACATATCAATGGGAAAACTTGTGCAAATGCCTTAGTTGATTTAGGGGCTGCAATTAATATCCTAACAACCACCACTTGTCAAAAACTGGGCATTACATCAGTAGAACCAACTTCCACTTTATTAGAACTGGCTGACCGATCTGTGGTTAGGCTAGAACGCACACTACATGATGTCATGGTATCTATTAATTCCTAGGAGTATCCTGCTGACTTTCTGATAATAAACCCCAAAAACCTACTTGATGGACATCCATTGATTTTACGTAGACCTTGTCTTGCAACCACTAACGCTTATATTGGCTGCCAACAAGGCATTATGATCATAACTAGAGGGGCTAATATCAAGAATCTAGCCTTATATCGTTCAGCCCAGCCAAGTGTCCCAATAATGAAAACTAACAAACATCCTGTATTATACCTCACCGAAAATATTAGATCCCCATTAACCATAGAAGATGCCCTTGATTTCAAAGATAAAACAGAGGATGATGTCATTTACAATTTTCTTAGCCAGACTAAATCTAGATCCCACATACAATGTCATATGATAGAAGCAAAATTTGATAATGAATTAGAAGAAGATCCTCTCAAAGACACTCACAATCAAATAATACCTACTACCTCTGTATCAAATAGAAAAATTGTAGAAATTGAGCCAGGAAAAACTTTAAACATTAATGGAAACCTAACTCTGGAATAAGAAGAGAAGTTAATCCAGTTACTGAGAAAATACAAAGAAGCATTTGCATGGGATTACCCTGACATGAAAGGAATCGATCCCCAGTTATGTACACACCGCATCTACATAGAAAAGGATGCAAATCATGTTCACCAACAACAAAGGAGACTTAACCCTCATCTAAAAGACATTGTAAAAGCTAAACTTCAAAAACTTTTAGATGTGAACCTTATTTACCCTACCTCTGATAGCAAATGTGTCTCTTCGCTTGTAGGGGTGCCAAAGAAGAATGGAAAATGGAGGATTTGTGTAGATTATAGAGAGATAAATAAAGCAACACAAAAATACCACTTTTCCCTTCCATTCATTAACTAGTTATTAGATACGTTAGTAGGAAAGAAATTCTTTTCTTTCTTGGATGGCTTTAGTGGATACAATCATATTTAGATTGCCCCTGAAGACCAAGATAAAACTACTTTTACCTGTCCTTGGGGAACATTTGCCTACAGAGTTTTACTTTTTTTCCTATGCAATGCCCCTACCACATTTCAAAGGGCTATCCTCAGCATCTTTTTAGATTTAGTAAATTAAGACCTTGAAATATATATGGATGATTTTACACCATATGGAAATGATTTCGACTGAGCATTGGCCACACTAGAAAAAGTGGTACAGCGATGCATTGCCACCAAGCTCTGTCTAAGCCATGAAAAATGCTATATGATGATGACTGAAGGACTTATTCTAGGCCATTATATTTCAGCAGCAGGAATACAGGTAGATGCAGCCAAAATTCACATAATTTTGTTAATACCTACTCCTACCACCCTGACAGAGGTACATAGTTTTCTTGGATTTTCTGGTTATTATAGAAGATTTAAAGAACATTTTTCTCATTTTGTTGCACCTTTATATGCATTGATGGGGAATGTTGACTTTGTTTTGGTAGAAAAATGTGATCATGCTTTTGAGGATTTAAAAAGGCTTGTGTCAATAGCCCCAGTACTCCGAGGATCAAATTGGGACCTTCCATTTCAAATTTCATCAGATGCTTCAAACATAGCTATTGGAGCAGTCCTTCTGCAGGAAGAAGATAAAAAACCATATGCGATTTATTATATTAGCAAAAACTTGTCTCCTGCTGAATTGAACTATACTGTGACTGAAAAGTAATTTTTGGTTGTAATACACGTCGTCAATAAATTTAGGCATTATATCAGTGGATATCCTGTTATCTTATATACATATCACTCTGTAATAAAATATTTAGTGAATAAACCAATCACAAATGGTAGAGTAACCAGATGGCTGATTTTATTACATGAATTCGATATCACAATAAAAAATCGACTTCGAAAAGAAAATCCTGTAGCTGATTTTCTCTCACGAATGCCAAAACCAGTGGATGCAGTAGCAGTCTGTTGTGGTAAAAACACAACCCCCCATTATTGATGTGTTCACTTCAATTAATGGGGACCCTTTCTATAAAAATTTTGGCTAGGCACCTTGTTGATTTTTATTTTAATTGATTGTCTTATGCTTTCGTTAATTTTTAGTTTTCTTTGGATTCTTGTTTTGATTGGTTTGTTAAAATCGATTTTTTATAAGCTTCCCGTCGACGCTTGTTTTGCCTCATTTGGTCAATTGGTTTGAAAATGAAACTCATTTGAAATCTCATCATTTATCTAGCCTGGGTTAAAAATGTATAAAATGTACAATATTGCATTTTGTAAATAAATTAGTTCAATAAGGCATTCATTTTAAATATTAATTCGTAGCAAGTTTTTACTAACATTTTTCATTTTTAGTCATGCAGCCAAATTATTAATTATCGAGGTTTTAAGAAATTCACTGCAATTTTCTAATCAAATATTAATCTCGAAAAATCTAAACATTCAAGTGGCTGCAGTTTATTTGTCATTTATTTTCCAAGTAACTATAGTTTAAAACCTCAAATTCATAAAAATAAAATAAAAAGTAAAAATTGATTTTTATATATTAAATATTAAATTAATTAAATTAATTATTATTTAATATAATTAATTAAATTAATATTTAATATATAAAAATAATAATCACTCGGGAGTTTATGCGATATCGGGTCGGCAGTTTCAATCGGCACATATTATAAAAAACCCCGATACACCTCCACCTTCCTGACGGCCGATACCCGATGGGCTCTTATCGCCGATATACCAAAGACCTCCCGACGACCGATACCCGATGGGCTCTTATCGCCGATATACCAAAGCCTTCTCCACGCCGATGGTATGATAAGACATGGGGTATTAAGCATGTTTCAAGTTTTATATTAGTTTGAGGTTGTTAAAAAGAGCATTCATACGTATGAATAAGGTTAGTGTATTTAATATATATGAGTGAGGTTAGTTATGGTAATATGGTGTGTTAACATTAGTTTATATATTAGTTGATATATATAAGTGGGATAGTTTTAATATATATTATATATGGTAATATAACTAGTTTATATTTTTAATATATATTAGTTAACATATATAATAGTAATTAATATTATTTAAAATAATATGTAATATATATTATATTATTTAAATTAATTAATTATATGTAATATTTAATTAAAATATCAGTGAGATTAATTAGTTTTTAATTAGATTAGATTTGTTTATAAATCATTAATTAAATATCAGTTAGTTAGATTAATAAATAGGTTATTAATTATTAGTTTAGTTTATAATTAACAATTAATTTAGAATTAATTATAATTCTAATTTAGGATTTAATTCTTAATAAGAATTTTCATTTTTTAGCCCAGCAACAGAATTTCCAGATTTATATCAGATTTGGCCCATCAACTTTGGAAGCTCATAACTTGAGTTCTACTTGGCCAAATGAGGCCCAGGACGGCTCATTGGAAAGAGAAAATCAAGGAGAACATTTTGGAGGAGGTTTCACCAACAGATTTGATCATTTATTGGGCCAAAAATTAGGCAGAAGATCAGGCTCCGAATTTTGGAAACAAAATCAATTTTCTGAGTTATTGTTTTCAATTTCATTTGTCCAAAACCTCTTCTAATTTCAGATCCATTGGCCAATGATATCCTTTGCCAATCAAATCATTCCAAGCATCAATATGTAGCTTATATTTTGTTTTTAATTATTTATATAAATAGAATTTGATTGGGTTTGATTTAATTGCCAGCAATGCTATTTTGATTTTATGGTTTCATTTTAATTTATTTTGATTTCTTTTTGCAGGAAAACAGTGAAAGAAATATGGATAAAAAGATCTCAGGCAAGGAGAATGCTCCAGCAATTGAAGATTGGAATTATGAGCAAGTAAAATTGAATTCAGCAAATTTCTCTTCAACAAACTCTCCTCTCCAAAATTCCTTCACAAATATTATAAATAACAGATTGCCGAATGGAATAATGGCTGGTCTCCTCTGCAATTTTAGAACTTCTAAAAGCACTATTGTAATTGGAATTTAGAGTTGTAGGAGAGAGGAGTGAAAAATCTCAGATCTGGGGGTTATTGAGGATTTTCCCTTTGTATATTGAATTATGCATGAAGAACAACGCTTGCACTATTGTGGCTCTAGTTTTAAAGGCAGAAATTCAAGCAATGTAAAGGGCTGTTGGAGACTAAGGACAGAGGAATGGATGCAATAAAATTGGTATTTTTAATACTACTGTTTCAGATATCAGTTTTAATGTTATGGTGATATGAATGTGTCATTTTATTCATGTTTGTGCACTATTGTTAATATGGGTAATTTGTCACAATCTTGTTATTATGTATCTCTGTTTTTTATGGATTAATTTCTCATTTTAGAGTAACTATTTACTCTGAAATCTATCTTATGAAACCAATTTATTGAATGGTAATGTGTTGTGAACTATTTCCACATATCATTATTCAATTATTGGATTTATTGATTTGATAATCAATATCATTTTGTGAAATACTTCCTGAATGTTGTTGATTTATTATTTCAGTTTTAAGGTCTCAATAGAATGTGTTTTGGTAACCATAATATCAGTTAATTGAATTACTTCATTAACTTGATATTCATTATAAACAAGACATATTTAAATCCCAATATTTTGATTATCTTGCTCTTAGTTAGGTTAGATCTATATCTGCCTAATTAAGATAGGATTTAGATTAGTTTCTTTTGCTTGCATCATAGAATAAGCTTGCATTTAGAGTAAATTCTACATTATTTTAAGTCCTCTCCTCAAAGAGGCAAAACTTTAGTTGTGGCTTGGCTGAACCCAAATCAGCTTAAGGGTCATTCTCTTGCCTGATCAGCAAGAAGAAGTGATCTGATGTCCCTGTCTATTGGTAGTTAAAGATACATTACAAACCAATAGCAATAGGGAGAAGGTAACTAGACCTAGATGAACAGTCGGAGCCACCACACCAAACGGAAAAGGAGTTGCTTTTAAGGTCCGGACCGGGTGGTTATCCCCCAATGTTGTTGCAGTGATTTTCGAGGCATCAACAAGACCCTAATTTGTCTAATGGTTGTATTGCAGACATTCATCATATCAAAATGGTGATTATATGGAGAGAACAAGAGCACGAAGACTAAGATATGATTTCCCTAAATAATCAAGGTACGATTGAGGCCGTAAGGAATTGCAGGTTAAGTATTTCTGACTACCTTACATGTGGTAGAAAATTGAGCTTTTACAGTTCCTTGTTCGTTTATGGGATCCTACTGATCAAGCCTTTCACATTAGGGACAAAGTGATCCCATTTACCATCGATGACATCTACTTTCTAACTGGACTGTCGAGGCGGGTTGCCCCCATCTCACTATCTGGATTTTCCAAAGGAGGTGAATCAGTGAGATACTACATACGACAATTCTGCCGAGAAGGTACACAATATAGCAGAGATGGAAAGATTAACATCAGGGATGTTAGTGATTTACCATTGAGGACAATCCTCTTTACCATTGCCAAATTGGCTAACAGCACGACACTACACTTGGCAAACAAATCATACATGTAGTATGCTTTAGAGTGTTTAGAGCCAAAAGTGTGCCATTGGTGTAAGGTGGTACTTTCATCTGCAAAAGAACAACAGATCAAGGTGAAAAGCAGAAAGACAAAGAATTTTGGCTATGGGTCGATCCTAATTTCTTTTGCCTTGAAGAGAATTCCACTTATGCAGCCACAACTTGTTTCACTAGGTGTATCTAGACCTAGGGATCCACCGATGTAGAGATGGGTAGATCTTATGGCTAGGCATGTTGGTTAGTCATTGATCTCATTTACCCTTGCATTCTTTGAGTGATTTGATCGATAGGATATGCCCATCTTAGAGTATCCATATTCAGGAATGGATTTCCATGGAGATCTAGACTTGATGTTACCAGTTGGGGCACAATGGGGTGCTATAGGTAAAATGTTTGACCAAAGTGTTTTTTTATTTTAAAGTTTCTACATTTTTTTGTGTTTTTTAATTAACTCCAAGACTAAACAAAATCATTTTTTATGTATGTAGATGTTGGACCTGTTTGACCTATGGGGCACCAACGAGAGGTAGGTGGGCCAACATAGAGACCTATTGGGAGAACAGCTCTCTGAGACTTAGATTTAGCCGAGACATTGGTTGAGATACAGGACCACATAGAGGGTTTGACCCTAGGCATTCCAGATGTCTGGATAGAGGAGTTGCCTATGCGACTGCAGCACCACACCATTAGTGTGTCGAGTCATTAGATGAGACTTTTACGCATGATATCATAGGCTATGACCTGTTATCATGAGCACCACTAGTTTACTTAGATGTTTTCTGCATACATTTTGAGTTTTTGGGTCAGATGACCAATTTTTATCTTGGACACAAGCGGTTTGTAAAACCTTTTAAAACAACTGTCTATTTTACTTTCAGAGTTATATTATGGTTATGTGATGCAATCCTATTCAACTGATAATGTGAATTGAAAATATTTACTTTACATATGTCGCAAATGTCTATTTAACACATAACTCGCTAGAGAATCAGTGAATGTGTTTAGATTTCTAGAAATATGTTGATATTGAATAAACTCAAAATACCTTTCCAAAATACGAACTCTAAGGAAAATGTGATAAATTGTTGGGTTTCAGACAGTATAAATGCCAGTAAGTTGTATTACAACAAGTTGTGAGTCTAATCTAATAATGATTCGACGTATGCCAAGTGAAATGGCATCAGAGAGAAGTTCAATCAATGAGCTATACTCAGCGATGTTTTTCGTCGATCCACCAATACAAATCCCTCTAAAACTCACTAACTCGCCGCTTGGAGAGAAAATGGGCCATGCTGTAGAGGATAGATTATGCGTACCACGACTAGCCCCATCAGCGTAACCAACAAATGGTTCTGAAAAGTTCGACATCTGCAACAAATGTGAAGTGGATTACTTAACCAAATAAGAACTCCAAAAGAAACACACACACATGCAATCAAAGCATATATACAATGAGTTTTACTACACTTAACTAATCATAGTAACATTTAAGGTACAACCCATTTCGAGGCTGCGACAATGGAATCCCATCATAGTCCACTATCTCGTAGGCACCTTTTGTCAAAACACACTTAACAATATAAGGGCCCATCTAAAGCGGTTCAAATTTTCCTGCGCCAAGTTTATCAGATTCGTGATCATAAAGCAAGACCAGGTCACCTTCTAAGAAGACACGAGGCTTGACATTTTTATCATATTATTCCTAAATACGTTTCTTATGCACTTCGTTAGCCAATGTGGCATCACAAAGGGTTTCACCCAGATGGATTAACTCTAAGAAATGCACTTCCTCTTCAGAAGTGTCAGGTAGCAGGTCAATCGCGAGTTTGAGAGATGGGATTTCACATTGAATTGGTAAGACGGCTTCCAAACCATACACCAACTGAAAGGGTGTAAATCTGATCGCATTTCTCACCGAGGTTCGATATGCCCATAGAGCCAAGTATAGGATTAAATGCCAATTTCTTTTATGAACTCCAATCATTCTTTGCAACACACGCTTGAGGACTTTATTGATAGCCTCAACTTGTCCATTAGTTGCGGTTAGTATGGAGTAGAACTATCATGTGACAGTCGTAACTTGGCAGTCAGCTCAACCATCATGTAATTGCAAAAATGTGATCCATGATCTGTAACTATGGCTTGTGGTAAACCAAACCTAGCAACCACATGGTTGAAGAAAAATAAAGCAGTTGTTTTGCCACTGTTGTTCAATGTTGGCATTGCCTCGGCACATTTGGTAAAATAATCAACGGAGACTATAATATACCCATGCCCCCTGGCCGAGATGGGGTTACATGTCATAAAGCCAATGCCCTATTTGGCGAATGGGCCAACAACAAAGAATGGATGCAATGGTGTAGGTGGTAATCTAGTTTTTTAGTCAAATATCTGGCAAGCATGGCAACTTCTGATAGCAATAATGCAATCTTTGAATATGGTTGGCCAGAAGTAACCAGCACATAGAATTCTCTGCACCATAGTGTCACTAGATAAATGTCCACCACAAGCACCTGAATGACATTCATTCAAAGCTTTTTCGACTTCCTCATGAGTGAGGCACCTACGTAATATCGTATCGACACCACGACAATAAAGCGTGTCACCAATGATAAGATAATCTTTGGCTTGGTATCAAGTACGTCATTGTTCAGAGCAAGAGGTATTAGGCCAAAAAGCTTGGGTCTGGAGATAGAACAGTATATATCCATACCATGGATCACTTGACGAGATAAGAAACAGAGACTCATCTAAGATTGATGCTTCTGATGTTAAATCATTGGAGGATGAGGGAAGATCGCAAAGTAACTCAGTGAAGACAAGAGATTTCTTTGATTTAGATTTGATGAATTCCAAATCAAACTCCTGCAAAATAACTATCCGTTTGGAATATTTTCCACCTAGCAATTGACGTGACAAAATGTATGTCATAGGGTTACAAGCTGATATAATGGTAGTTTTACGAAGGAGGATGTAATGACGAAACCTCGACACAGCTTGAATGGCTGCCAAATCTAGCTTTTCAACATAGGAATCCTTAATTTCCATATCGTTGAGATTACGACTCAAGTAACAAATAGGATGTTCAATTCCACTTTCTTCTTGGACTAAAAGCATACCAATGGTTGTATCTGCAGCGACAAGATACAGGTAATAGTCTTTTTGATAGTTTGGGGCATACATTAATGATGCTCTAATCAGGGAATCTTTAAGAGCATCAAAGGAAGCTTGCACAACCTAATCCCAATGGAATGGTACCTCTTTCTTCAATAGATGCATAAAACCTTTAGCCAATTCAGCATAGTTTGGAATGAACCTCCTTAGAAAGTTTACCTTCCCTTGAAGTCTCTGTAACTGTAACAAGTTTGAAGGTGGAGGCAAGTCAAGGATTGCCTGAACCTTAATTGAATCGAGTCGAATTCCATCCTTTGAGACCACGAATCCAAGAAATCGACTAGATCCAACACAAAACACACACTTGTGTGGATTGAGTCTTATCTTGTAGTGTCGACACCGTAAAAATATTGCTCTTAAATGTTGCAAGTGATCAGTCCTCTTTCGTGAATGAGTAGGTAAATAATCAAGATAAGGTTGAACAATGTGCTTGATGCCATGGAAGGCATAATTCATTGCCCTCTGAAATGTAGCCCCTGCATTCTTCAAACCAAAATGTAACTTTCGATAGGCGAATGTACCCCACGGACAAATAAAAGTTGTTTTAGATTGGTCCTATGGGAGAGTATTGATTTGATTGTATCCAAAAAATCCATCCATGAATGAGAAGATTTCACATCGGCACATTTGTCAATAATCTGGTCGATAAAGGGTGTAGGATGATTTTCTTTTGGACATGCTTGATTTACATCCCTATAATCAACACACATTTGAATTGTCCCTTGTTTTTTCATAACTGGAACAATGTTAGATACCTGGTCAGTAAGAGGTATAGGGAAAATGAAGCCAACACGCCAAAGTTTTTCAACCTCTGCTTTAATGGCAACGGCTTTCTTAGGATGAACAGGTCGAAGCCATTGTCGTACTGGTTTGACATCAGGGTACATTTTAATCTCATCTTCAACAATGCTTGAGTCAATTCCTGGCATCTCCTCGTAATACCATGCAAAAATATATCTAAATTCACGAAACAGAGCACTATAATTATCAAGTTCCAATGGAGAACAAGACTTGTAGACATGAATGTTCTCTACAATGTTAGGTTTGGTCGAAATGTTTATAGAAATTGTTTCTTCTATTTTGAAAAATTACGCTCAGAATCTATAGTATCTACTCTAATGGAATTTGACAAGAAATCAACGATTGATGGTGGTTTAGTTCATTGGAATAATATTCGATGTCATCTAGAAGGTGGGAACAATGATGGTAATCTTCCCATGGTTCCTCTCCTATCATCATTGATTGGATGATTCCTTCATCCGTAGAATGTATATGTGAAAAAGGATCTGAAGAGGTACCATATTCTAATGACCTAGCTATCCATACAAAAGTTGAGTGTGGATTTCGGTTTGCTGCACAAGCCCGAAAGATTGATTGCTATGATGATTCAATGGGGCTTAACAACAACACCTCAATATTACTATCAACTTCAACTTGGTTGGAAATCCTCCTCAAATCAGATGAGGTGGAGGAAATCATGTTGCAAGTCTCTACTCTTTCCACTTTCATCAAATCAAATGGTGACGGGAGGGTAAAAGTATCCATTAGGGAAGGATCTTTAAATAGACCTACTCCAACACTTTGAAGTGACTGGGGGTCTATGTACCAACAGAATGCTTCCCGTAGCCTGTGAACTATTGGCAAAGAAGGCTAGTTGATCAATGACTGTGATTCCACCCTTAAAAGGGAATGCAATAGTACGAAAGTACGTGGAAACCACAGCAGCCATAGCATATACCCAAGGCCTTCCCAGTAAAATGTTGTAATTAAGGGTTTTGTCAACTACCTCAACTTCAATAGTAATTTTTTTGTCCCCTAGTTCGATTTGCAGGTTACTCAAAATCGCACATGGAGTATATGTTCTTCCATCAAAGGCTTTTAACGTAGTTGGTGATCATGACAACGGTGGTGAACCAAGTGTTTTCTAGCAGCTCATGGACATAATGCAAGTAGATGCCGCCTCATCGATAATAGTTCTATGAACATTCTTATTGGGAGCTTTTACTTGGATTAGGAAAGCTAATTGTGCCGGTAACTGTGGTGAATATCCCGCATGGTTAAAACCACAAGATTTGAATCCGTAGGATCTATTTTGCCTATTGCTGACAGTAAAGCCTGATTTTGGGAGGGACGGGTTTGCAACACTTCGAGTGTCAACATAGCAGAAGGTGATTGAGCAAGATCTTCTACTATGTTATAGTTTTGAACTGCTTGAGCCCGAGGGTTGAATGTCGATTTGTGCACAACTCCCTTTGGTGGTTTTATTGTCAATTCATGGATAATGGGTGGAACAACTACAGATGAAGTCGAAGTTGAAGGATTAGGTTGATCAGTGGCCTGATTATTCAACGATGACAGATTTTCATAATATTTGTTTCTTATTGACACCAAAACTTCGGTTTGTGGCTTTGTGATGGATAACATCAGTACTTGGGATGTGGAAGCATGGTCTATTGCAACCAAATGTGTCTCCAAGGTTGGAAACGGATCTGGCAACACTGCCGATGTGTTTGAAGTCTTTAAAAGTTTGGAGACCTCAGAGCAATGTGGATAATCTCTTGTATAATGCTTATCATTACATATCAAACATGGATAACGAGGTTTCCTTGCCGAAGTAGAGGAATCAGATGATTTCTCTGGAGGGGAATGTTCTTGTTTATTTTTGTTTTTCCCCTTTTTCTTGCCTATTGGTTGCTTTGGATTTTTGCCTTTGTCAAATGACACAACATTAATCTCGGAGGCAAGAGTTTTTTCTAATGCATTGGTAGTTTGATTGGAAACAGGAATAGTTTGACCAAATGGTCTTCTTGCTGAGTGTGTGCTTGAAGAACCGATCACACCGTCACCGGCATGAGAGTCCTTTCTCGATTGTGGAGGTGGTGGAATAGTGAAAGCTGGTTGAGGTGCATTGGTAATTTTATCATAAAGCATGTCAAATTGTGTGTAAATAAAATCCAAGTATTGGGCATGAGCAATGACTTGCTATTCTGTGACAACTCCACCTTTTGCCACATCCTCGGTGATTGATGGCAACAATAATTTTATGAACCACTCAGCTAAAAGTTGATCGAGAACATATGTCTTAACCATTCGACGATGATGCCAACACTCATGAATATGATCTGATATATGGGTAGCAGTAATCTGTTTAAAGTTTGTTAGGAGTTTTGTTCTAGCCTCGTATCTAATAGGTAACTAGTAGTGGGTCAAAAAAGTAGTGGCTAAAGTGGTGAAATTATCGAAAGAAGCTCTTGGTAATTCAATGTACCATTTGGTAGCTAGACCAGTAAGTGTTCTTTGGAAAAGATGAAGTCTGACCGAATCGTCATTTAAGGAGTTAGATGAACACCACAAATGAAAGGTCATAACATGATTTGATGGGTCTTCTCCAGGATTTTCGTTAGACTTCGGAATTTCATATGATAAATTATGCAGAATTACCGGCCACCAAGGTGCATATAAGATTGGATCATTAGTGAGCCAATTTAAATCTAGTAATTCTAAAGTTGCTACAAAGGGAAAATATCGATTCAAGTCAGGTTGAGCATACCCAGGATATGATGGAATTGCCTGAGCAATAGGTCTTTACATACTGACACAGGGCATCTGTATTTGGTAACCTTGGTATGGTTTTTGAACAAAACCAGTATAAGGTGGTTGTTGATAACCAGGTTGAATGTGTGGTTGTCCATAACCTGTAAAGCCTTGTTGACTAGGACCTTGGTAAGCTTAAGATTGACCAAAACCAGGTTGAGCCTGTGAAACAAGTCCAAACTAGGGTTGGAATTGTTAGAATTAGGGTTGTTGAAATTGAGGCTTCCACAATTGTTGAATCAACTATTGTTGTTGTTGGTAAAACTGTTGTGGATTTAACTGTCGTTGTTGTCTAACAATGAAAGGTTGGCCAAGTTGTGAATAAACTATACCAATGTAAGCCTGGGTCATTCCAAATAAGGGTACACTAACCTAAGGTTGTTGCTGAACTCCAGAAACAAGTGGTTCTTGTACAACAACTTGAGGAACTTGAACTTCTTGACATGAAACTTATGATTGCAAGGTAGAAGGATTAGTTTGAATAGGTTGAGATACAAAAGTTTGAACTTGTGACTATGGTACAGTAGTAGAAATAGGTGTAATAGGAATAACTGACACAGTTTCCATTGGTTGTGTTGGATACACAAGCCTTGGTTGAACTGGCATTGTTGGTTTCCATTGACAAACTCTAATTACAAATTGACCTAAATACTATGGGATATTACCATATGGTAGTCCCCCGGAATAAAGAGGATACGGTGAATAAGCATATTTCTCTCCATATGGTGGCAATCTAGTATTTAATGGATACATAGGTCTTTGTTGACCAGATTGCCCAGCTTGATATTGATATGCAGGATCAAACTGTTGATTTCCCATTAGAGAAGAACCAGGTAAAATTTTGGTTTAGGACATGGGTGATGACCATGGTGTAGAAGCAACCCCTGAGTGGGTTCCATACAATGATTGGTAACCAATCAGGATGGACGATTCACCATATTGGTGTGACTCAGGTGTGGTAGAAAACAAGTTGCATTAGATGATACAGTCTAAGATGTTAACGGTTGTTCAACCATAGTTAACTGACCCAAAATTTCTCCTAAAGATTCGACGGGTACTTGAAAAGAAGCAGGATCAAATGAAGCAAAGAAATCAGGAGTATTAGGGTAAAGATAAAGCCCAGTTCCAAAGTGAAACAGGGTTCTTCTTCCAATTCCTCCTCTCTGGCAATCAAACTTGGTGGAAGAATTTCACCGTCGGGTCCATAAAATATTTCTAGTGTTGATGAAGTTGAAGTTTCAATAGTTATTGATGTCTGAGGGGTAATCGGTTGATCATTTTCTGGTAAAGTAACAACTTCTAAATGTTCAAATTCTAAGTCCAGATGTTCGGGTAAATGAACGATAGTTTCAGTAAGAGGTTCCTGAACAACTTCAGGTTCAGATGTAACTTCTGTTTGAACTGGGATTGATTCTGGATTAACTTCTGGTTGAACTGATTCAAGTTCAGAATTACTTTCTTGCTGAGCAATTTCAAGTTGAGAATCAACTTGTGGTTGAAAAACTTTGGTTATTGTTTCACTAGGATCATTGATAATGTCCTCAAGTAATTGTGAAACTTCCTCTTCAGGAACGGATGTACCAGAAATAGTTGGAGTAACTAGAGTCTCTGTACTTACCAAAAAAGATGATTCAGGTAACTCAGATGAAGAACTAGGAGTTATTGATGTACTAGACTCAGTTAAGTGAGACCACTTTTCCTGAATTAGTGTCGCTTCAGGAGGAAAAGGTGGTTTGCACACTGTTCTCCACGAACGACGGGGTATGGGTTGATGTTCCTCCATGATTACTAATTAATTTTATTATCAAAAAAGAAATAAACAAAAAGGGCTATACTAGGCTAAAGGTTTACCAAGCAACTGTGAACTGCAGAATACCTCTTGGCGAACCAAGAAGTACGGGCAGGCAATCTCCCCGAATACTGTGTTCGGTGTATCACAATTTACAAGGCAGCCGACTTGGTCACTTAAGGATGGATAACAACCTAGAGTTGTCCTCCCATATATACCTGAAGGTACGTGGACGAGCTATGATATACTCACGTACATGGAATGATGTATCACACTCAGGATGTATTGCAGACAAGTTAGCGACAACTGCTTTGTTTTATGACGTCGAAACACGTCTCTAGCCTAGAACCACTAAATGTTCTCGTTAATGACAATGATCCATTAGGTAAATTGATGTTTATTTTAAGTTGATCTTGCTTAGGAATTTGCTTTTCAAGTTCACCATGTGATGTATTCTAAAATTCCTAGGAATGCAACTATCATGATAAGCATTCTTTCCATTCAATTTAACGATGAAAATCCTAGCTACTTATGGATTATAGAGCAATCAGATTTTTTTTTATCAAAGAGAAACGAGCACAATCTAAATGCAAATTCCCTACACTATTCCTATCAACACGCATAAACTTCTTCAATGCAACATGCATGTATTTCTTTTCGATTTCCCTTAATGTGAATGAACAAAAAGGAAAACTAATGCACAATCGATCAATAAATTCTTTTCATAAAAATGATGATTTTGCGACAATTTCTTTTCAAGGAAAGGAAGACTTTACGACACTTTTGTTTTCAAAGAAATGAGGAATTACGACACTTTCAATGAAAAGACTAATCATATGCATACATCAATCAATCGATATTTCATGAATGAAAATTTTACGACAATTCAATTTTTGAAGGAAAAGACGATTTTACAACACTTTCTTTTGCTAAAGATCAATCGACCAAAAAACTAACTTTCTACTATAGATTGAAAATGAAAAAGTAAATACATAAGAAACATTTATAAATCCTAGTCTAAGTAGGGCCAAGTAAGGAAATGAAAAACTATTTTCAGAGACAAGACATCATTGACATTCAGCAAATCGTTCAACCAAGGGAAAATTGGAAAAAACTTCAGCTCCTAGATGGGAAACTGACCCTCAAGGGATCAACGTAGGTAGCAGTGAGAGACAGTGTGTTGAAGCGCACTGGGTCTATGCGGGAAGTGCATTGCAGTGCACTATGTCCTTCATTGGGCTACATTGGTGACAGTAAGCCATTTTGAAGGCAATTTTGACACAGTTTTGGCTCAATTTTCAATAAAAGAAGACTGAAATTCAATCAACGACCACAAGCACAGTATGTAGAAATGCCTTAAGAGGCTGATAAGCTACTAATATGGATGGTCAGTCCCCAGCGGAGTCGCCAATTTCTTCTGGGAAGTTTTCGTGTCTACGGATAAACACTTAAACCCCTAAACTAATAGCTAAGTCTAGAAAAATAGTGCAAAGAATTCTCTACATTTTCTATGACCAATAGATTAAATAAGAGGTAAAGAAGCCTACCTATAGCTTTCTCTTACTCCTTATCTCCCTTGACCAATTATGTTGCTCCTTTCCATACTTAATCTGCTTGAAGAGTACCTGCACACAGACAGAAGACAAAAAACAATCAAAGCATATGATAATGATCTATTGATTAAACATAGTATGGAATCAAGTACATAGTACACATACGAAAGCATCAATGAATAACACAAGCATATGGAAAAAGCTTTGAACACTTTATTAGTAAAAGGAAGAGTTACAACCCAATTTTCTTAATTCAGCATCACTCCTCTAGTTCAATCCCATCCTCTCCTCATAACAAGCAAGACATTTTGACATCATCACAATACTTGAAATCAACTCAAATCTCATACTAATAGCATCTCCCTATAATTCAATGATTTCCAGCTCCTGATCACTTAGATGAGTGGTCCTTTTATAGGTGAATGAAGGAATTTATGCCATAAATGGTGATAATGAATGCCCTCCCAAACTTAGAATTTAGTTCCATGGAGGAAGGGATAAAGGGATTAATGTTCCTTAACTCCCTACCTCATCCAAATTTGAGCTCAAAGGAGTAGATAAACTTGGGAAACTTCTAGATGAATCCATTGGATAAGAATATTCCCAAACCCCAATGCAATTTCGCTCAAATTCGCCCAGCACAGGCCAAAGAGGGCTTAAGTGCACTACATAGCACCCTATCAGTGTATGGACTACACTACAGCACACCCTAATGAAGGCCTGCCTGCACTGATCTTCTTAGAGACAGTTTTTGGATGATTTCAATCATGGAACTTCTTGGGAAGCTAGACACTTTGATGGTTGACTTCTTTAGGGCATGTAACAACTGAATTAGGGTTTGATGGACCTTAATAGTACTGATCTGTAAGTTGGGGTTGATGTGCCCAAATGGATCTATAACAAGGACCTGGGAATGAAGAGAAAGTCTTGTTTATTACTTACATATTAGTCCACATAATAAACAACAGTCATGAAATCATAAAAACACTTATTCAACAATAACCATAGCTAAGAAATGAAATAGTTCATTAAACTTGGTATGTAATACAAGCAACACATACTGCAAACATAACAAGAATAGTCCTACTATTTATACGATACATGTATGAAGAAGTGTCGTCGCATAGAGCTTATGATTATGAACGAAAGGTCCCAAGTACATTGTTACATAGATGAAACACTATATCTAGCAGTGGAACATGAAGCCACAACTTGCTCCTCCAAAGAATGATTTATCTACTATGCACTAGAAGAGAAGCCAAGGCAAGAATCCAAGAATCCAAGCCTTTAGCTTGAGTTATTAGGAGCTATTTAAGACTAATGAAAATGACCTTGGATATTCCTCATGAATCTTCAACTCCTACAACTTTTCATATTCTATACATGATTCTTTACATTGCTTATGTGGCTATTCACATTCCACATGTGTCTCCTCAACTTCATTACATACCATTTATTACCAAAAAAAAATTACATATGAGATGGTGGATATAAAAGACAAAATTGATAATAGGAAAAAGTCTCATCAAATTGACAAATCATTTTCTTCCTCATGGAGCTCATTTGTGATGTATGTGTGCCATGCTCTGAACTCCATTGAGATGAATTTGACCCAAATTGGAAAGTCCCCTACATATCACATCTTCACCTCTAGAGCCTCTATCAATATAGTCTTGGAGCTCGACTATACATTATTCCATAGCTATGAAAGTTTCATATGAGCTTTGACTAGTGCGATGGTGTATTACAGAATAATATCTTTGGTAATCTCCAAGCCTCCCTGTTTTGATACTTGCTTGATTTTTTCTATGTATTTCATGATCTCCTATAAGATTATTTCCCTACCTTTTATTTGTTCAAGTGATCTTATCGCAGACATCCCATGTTTCTATGTTAGAGACTCAAAACCATTGTGTAGTCAATTATAAGAAACAATAGTACTAATCAAATGTTCTCTAAGTTGCATGTAGTTCTAATGGTGGAGTCTCTACTGAACTTTGTCTATCTCTGAGGTAAACCTATCTTTTCTTTCCAAATGTTGTGAAGCATTCGAATACTTGGCAGCCCATTCTTGAAGTTGGTTGACTACTATGTTTTTCACTTTTAGGATTTTTACCAATTCTTTTGCTTTCTTCTGAATGGGAACGAGAGGAGCCACCACTTGTTGTAGAAGCATATTCTTATCATATAATAATGTGATTGTGTCCTCCATTGGCCCCAATTCCTCCTGCATTGATGACTTCCATTCTGCATTGTTGTAATTGTGCAAAGATAATTGTTGATTTTATGTTGCTAGGTGTTCATCATGTTTCTTTACTACATCAAGTTCTTTCCTCAATCTATCATTCTAACTTAATAGATATTCATAGTTTTCCTAGAATTCCTCTTGGTATTGGAAGTTATCACCTTCTCTGTAGATATTGATACTGGGTTCTATGGATCATTCAAGAAATATCTTCATCTTTGTTGCACTATTATCTTCTTATGATGACCAAACATAACACTACACATATCCATGACTTTTTTTGTAGGTGGAGGTGTGATTCCCATTTCATCAAATAGAAGATGACCACCTATGAGAGGAGGTTCTCCTGGAGAACTTGGTTCATTATCTATCAGCTAGATGGTATCTTCTTCCTCTAACTCTTCCTCTATCTGCTGAGTCAATTGTTCTTCTTCCAGTCTATATGTCACTTCCACCTCCTGGGACTGCCTTGGTTGTTCATCTATTATTCTTATCCTTTCCTCTTATTACTCTTGTTGCTTCCCAAGCAACTCATCATTCTTCTTCTTCTCCTCTTATTCTAATTCTCTCATTTCTTATTCATATTTCATAGCTCTTATGTTTAAAGGATCAACTTTCCACTTCTTGTTTCTTTCTCCCATCGAATCATACTCAATCCTCTTCCTACGAGCTACACTCCTCACTTGAGGAGTCATCTGTTGTTCCTCCTACACTTTCATATCTTGAGCTGGTGGATCTTGGGGTGAACTAGTCTCCATCCCTAGATGTGTCTTTATAACTAAATTTTACCAGTTCTTCACCTTATCATCTTTTTCTATGGACATTTATGATTATCCCCAATTGAAACTGATCCTTTCACAATGTTTCCTACACACTCTATTGGGATCATATCCATGAAAGTATTTAGTTGCGAAGTGAAAGCAATCCAAATCTTGCATTTTTATTTCTACTACCTTGTGGCTTTTCAAATCATAAATTTTGATCCTTAAAGGGAAGGTGGTCTACTCTTCCCCCAGTGAAGAGTTCCTGACAATCCCTTGTCGAACTGATATGATACTTCCTACATGACCACTTTATTGGTCTCATATCATGATATGAGATGAGGGGATGTATGACATCCAAAATAATGAATGTATGTGCCCTCAGGTGTTGCAAACCAATCTGTGATATCATGTAGTGACTCCTTCACTTGATCAATCATGCAAGGAGGATCAATCTCGAATATCATGTGGAATATCACTACAAATAATATCTCAATAATTATTTCATATGAACCTCTAAAGCTTGATTCTGACAACACTCTATAGTCGAAGTAAATTGGGAACTTGTTCTTAGGGGTCCAGCTCTAGTACATTCTTGGGAAATCATATTATGCACATATTCCATCTAAAATAAATGCATAAATATAAAATTCGGGAGCTTGATTCGCCCTCAAAGATGATTTTTCCTACCCCACATGATGTTGCAACTCAAATGATAATATATCTCCCCAATTGAAAGCTTTACCCCGAGTAACAACCATATTGAGCATATATATCCATTTTTCCTCAAACACCTCAACGTTATTTCACCATGCAACCGAAAACACATGGCAATAAGATATTGATATACATCTATGAGAATCATGTTCGAATAAAATTTAGTTGGGCAATGATGAAAGTTAGCAAGTTCTCAACACCAAGATGTCGCTTGTGTTGAGATCAGCCCATCTAATGTAGAGGTTATTATTTGCATATTCTATGGGTCTAAGATCTTATAGTAGGTCTGCATGTCTTCTCCATAATAGGTGTTGATTCGACTGTCACTCTCACTATGAAGCACAAGATGAGAGTCAACCATATGTGTGATGATCCACTCAATCACTTTTTCATATGGGGTGACTGAGAATATGCATGTTATCCTATGCATCTGAGACTGCTTGATATTGATATATACTTCCAAATCCTCCAAGTTCTCAAGATAATTTTTATGCATGAATGTGTCTTTTATGCTACTCCAAGTGACCTAAGTATACTTATCAATGAAGCATTATGTGTATGCATATATGGGAAAGGTTGTCTTTGTCACTTCAAAAACTTTCTTAGTGCTTACATTTGAAGTTTCTTTGGAGGCCACTTTATGTGTAGCAGGAGGCATGGATCTGACAAATGATGAAAGGGTGACAATACTTGTAGCATGAACACCTATTTGTGGAATCACGTCCATGATGACAAGATTAGTTCTATGAAATCTCCTAACTATTGCAATAATATCTTTACAAATGATATTCAAAGAGCCATTAAATGCATTGGGAATGTAAATATATCAACAAAAACACATAATTACTTGCATGTTAAGAAAATAGGCGTGCAAACAAGGAGGGCACACTTTCAAATCATGAAGGGGGGTCAAGGGTCATTCATGGCTTTGTAGTGTGATCATGCACTCAAGCAAGGTAAGGAAAACCTCAAGGGTACACTAGCATACTTTGAAGAGGTGAAGGGATGAATCTTCGAGCCTTCAGGCCTTCGAGGTGCACTCATACACTCAAAGAGACAAAGAGGGTGCACTGGTGCACTCTGAAGGGACGAAGGAACATGCCTTTAGGCCTTCAAGCCTTAAAGGTGTGCTCATGCACTTAAGGGAAAGGAGGGCACACTAGCGCATGCTGAAGGGATGAAGGAAAAAAATTCAAGCCTTCATGGTGCACTCATGCGCTCAATGAGGGCACAATTCCTCGTGGTGAAGGAGTGCACTCAAGAGGGAAATTGGGCTATTCTAGATGCAATTTTCATCGCTGATCGGGCTTCTGGTTCCAAAAGTGCACTCTTCCTAAGGTTGGATCAAGGAAAGTATAACAAAAATATTTCATCATAGAAATGAGAAGAAGAAAGATCTACAATATTTTATGGTTGTAGTTGCAATCATGGTGAAAATATGAAAGGTTGAGGAACGTGCATAGTTTCAGGTTGCAATAGTATATTAACACTTGTGGAAGCAAGTTTGAATAGAAATACCAGTAAATAAACTAAAAACTAAGAAACACTAACAAGGAAAGTAATATCGATAGTGTTATCATGAAAGGCAATGAATAGATTCAATACGAAAAACTTACTTGTAATGAAGATCGACAAATATTTTCTTGATCCACAGTTTTGCGCTCAACCCAAATGAAAATGATTATGAAAATGAATGATTAGTTGGGTTGATTTAAAAGAGATTACATGCAAAATTGTCTTATGCATGATTTCCACTTGTCAACAAGTGAATGAGTTAGTTGAAGGAAGTAAAGTGGGCTCATATTTTCTACGAGTGTGCCCACATACAATATGAAGCTCATATGATGCATTCAAGAAGAATGCATGTCTTTTGCATGAAGGAATGCGCTCACAAATGGCACATGTCTTCAGCTCGAAGGAGTGCACACTTCTTTAGCCAGAAGGAGTGCACTCAACATAAGAGCATGTCTTCATCTTCTTGAAGTGCACTTTTTCCTTTTTAGGGCACTTTTCTTTCTTTTGTTTTCTTTTGGAGTGCATGCATGGAGAAAGGGCTAGTTTCTAAGTCAAGAAAATTCATGATTCCACCTAACCATGGGCCAGATAACACAAGCACTTCTAAGGGTTAGATGATGACACTTAGGAAACATTGACTTAGGAGGATGTGACACTAGGATAAAACATAAGAATAACAAAATAAACAATGTGACGACACTAAGGGGCTTGAAAGGGTAATTCATGTAGGCTCCAAAATTGACTTAGGAAAAAAGTTTTGGAGGGTCATTGTCACAGTGACAACATGTTCATTAGTGTATTTCCAGTAGCATTCATAGAGATCATTGAGTTTCATGAGCCTCAATCATTGGAGGAATCCATCAAAATGTTGAAGCACTATTGAGAGAAGTTAAAGTGCAAATACAAGTCTAAGCAGGATTGGAAAGGGAATGAGAAGAATAAAGGCAAGTGGGATAAGAAGTGAGGAATACTTCCATACATCGGTGATAAATAGAACGTAATGTTATACAAGAAGTTTAATTTGGTTGACAGAGGACATGGGTATCAGCCTAAAGAGCAGGACAAGGGCAATGGTAGACAACCTTTGAGGTGTTGGACTTGTGGTGGAGAGAATCACAGGAGATATTGTCCACAAAATAAGGGTGGTATACCTCATATTTATAGTGCTCAGGAGGCACAAATAGTTGGAGAAATTGGTTATAGTATTCCTCATATTTATGCAGCAGTGGATAGTAGGAAGGTTGATCATCAAGCATCTATTATCCAAATGGAAGGTAAGATTTTTGATCAAGTTGTTTCTATTTGGAATGACCCTAGATCTAACTATAGTTATATTAGTCTTGTCCTGGTGGATAAATGTTTATTGAGTAAAGAAGTGCATGTAGAATCTTGGTTGGTGTAGTTGGCTATAGGGATTAAGAGAAGAGTTTATCATTGGGTGAGATCTTGTGCATTTGAGCTTAATGGTATGCCTACATCAACACATCTAAATGTGCTTCCTTTGTGTTCATACATTATTCTTTTAGGCATGGACTCGCTACTCTTTCATAAGACTAAAGTTGATTTTTATGACAAGGCTATTGAGTGGCTAGATGATGTTAGGGAAAGGAGAATATTGCAGGGAAAAAGAAGTATACATTAGTGAGAATGGTCACATCTATGTAAGAAAAGCGCAACCGCAAGAAAGGATGTTTGTTATTTGTAGTGCATATTTCTAATGACAAAGAGAAGGATGTTTAGGATGATGAAGTCTTCATGAAGTATCATGTTTTGCAACAGTTTTAGGATGTGTTTCTGTTGGTTTCTGGATTGTACCAGTAACTTCCAACAACCCGAAAAGACATTCACTAAGGATTCCAAGGATCCTCCTACTTTAGGTGACAAGGGCTAGCCAACCTTTCACCACAGGAGGTGTCCCCTGGTAGTAATATTAATTAAATAAATGTTCTTTAAAGCAAAATGTTAAGGCCAAATTAATGATAACGAGTGTTTTATAAATAAAATAAGGTTTTTTGGGAAAGATAGGTGGTAGGCATATAACACATTAAACTTATCAAATTAAAATATCATCCATGACATAGTTGAGCTTTTAAATTAATAAATCATAACTCACACACAACATTAGGGTTAGTATTTAAAATGAAAGGAAAAAGAAATAAATTAAAGTAAACTGGCTTAAATGTATATAATCGAAATATGAGGTTTAAATAATAAGACATCAAGTAGAAAATTTGAATTAATTATTTCTAATAATAAATATTTGAGAAAATATTAAATCAAATTAATGTGTGAAATATTTGAGAATATCATCAAGTCTAAGTATTTTCAATCATTCACATATGCCAGCACAGTAAATAATGAAGAACAAAAAATAAAAGAAAAAGAAAAAATGAATAAATTGAAAGGACTAGGTTTTTAAGGATATCCAAGTTTACTCTAAAAATAAACCCTAGATAGCATGCATCATTAGAGTTCCATTCTACAATAAATAAACTCCAATATGATTTAAATAATCCTTAAATATCAAGTATTCAAGCATTTAAATCATTATTTCATGCAATATTACTAAGAAATCATGTTATATCAATAACCTACACAATGAACTAGTGAACAAAATCTCACGTAAATAAAACACATAAAAAAGAGAATGAAGAAATAAATGAATTATTAAATTATTAAATTAAAATCCTCACAATCACCATGAGAAACACCATTGTAACAAGTACATTATGCTCATAAAAAATGATAAGTCTCCATCTCCAATGCACCACCTTTAATTTTTCTTTGTCCAACCCCTCAAATGAGCATTTGTATCTTCTTTTGTATGGATGGGAGTTAGTTTCCCATTTCGTTCTCGTAACTTCCAAACAAAAATTAAATTAATAATAATAAACTTACCTAAATGAGAGATATATTTCATCGTTTAAATGGAATTTTGCTCAAATCTCTCATATAATGAGCCTTTTTAATAGTTTTCCTGCATTAAAAAAGAAAATGCATGAATTAGTTCTCAAATGTAAACTAAATGATAAGTAAAATTTAAATATGAATATAGCCACCCCTCCCACATTTACCCACCTTCACCAGTCTGTTTGGGTAAAGATGATATGGAGAGATACTATGACATGACCCAACCTCCTAGGTCCCATAAAGGAAGTGGGGTCAACAACTGATGACAAACTGACAACTCAACACATCCTACAGGAGCTATAGGTCACTCAAAGATTGAGGAACCATCCCAGGTGGCCAAATCCTGAGTTAGACCACCTTTTCCTTTCCTTGAGCCCTCATATTCTCCCACATCAAGGAATCCATGTGGTTGGGAGCCTCCAACCACATGCATAAGCCTGCATCCACACAGTTGGGAGCCTCCAACCGCATGCATAAGCTTGCATCCATGCAGTTGTAACCCAACTTTTCTAGTTCAAAGGGTGCAGTCCCAGATTTTGAGCCTAAATTCTAGGTAAGCATCTAGACCAATGCCCATAACGTCCTGTAACTTCTTAGATGCATAAATGACATGAAAACAAAGCTAAGCATTCAAACTTGAGCCAGAGGGTTGACCTAACCAAACCTAACTATGCCAGTCATTTCATCAAACTTATTGAGAACATGTAATCTACATGTCATGAATGCATCTGAACATAGGGTTCTTATACTTATCTAAGAATCATAAATAAGGTCTAAAGCTCTCTCATAATAGCTGCAATAACCTTTGTTAGCTCATGCATTCAATAACCATTCATCAACAAATTAACATATCAAGAGCCATAACAAAACCTATTATGAAACCAGTGTTATAACCATCATATAAACAAAATAATAACCATGATAGAAAAAACATCAAAGCCACATAATAAAAAGTACAATTACTCATGAAACACTAGAGGAAAAGAGCTCTTATTAACATATGCAAAATCCAACCAAGTCAGGGACTTCCACGTACCACCCAACCATAGATTGGGCTAAACCAAATATTTCTTTCATCCAATCACCCCCATACCATATTCCAAGCATGAATGTGGAACTCATAACAAAACAAGAAAGGCTTCCCAGAGATTAAACCACCTACAACCTCAAGCTTTACTTCAATCCCACCAAAACTGATCAATGGATTCCTAGGTCCAATGAGCATATAAAAAACTAGGAATTACCACAATCTCGCCAAAACTCGTCAAAGGATCACTAGGCCCAAACAAGAACATAAACAACTAGGATTTACAGAAATCCTACCAAAACTGGTGAAGGGATTACTAGGCCCAAAACAAGCTTGGATGCCTCAGAATTTCTAAACCAATACCTTGAGGAATTTTCTCGTCTCTACCCTCACGATTTACTACAATCCCACCAAAATCGGTTAAGGGATTCTAAGTCCCTTGGGAATTTTCTTGAGACCACCTCACTTGCTTCTAAAACCATCTGGCAATCCAAATCTCAACTGAAATAAGAAGCCCATCACACTATGGATATCCGTAAATTTAAAGGCAAGGCTTAAACAACTATCACATCTAGAAAAACCCGTGTAAATCACAACAAGAGAACCAAATATGCACATGCATGTACCATGCAATCACAAACCAACTAGGAAATCACACATGTAACTTGTTACCTACAAGTATTCTTGTTGAATCTTCTTGATCCAACTTTCCCTTGCTTGTACCTTACTTTCCTTTGCTTCCGTGTCCTTCATTCGCCTTCCTTTCTCCAATTAGAGTGGTCCAAGAATGCTCTAAGTGTGCAAGAGTATGAGAGAATCGAAAGAATAAAGAGAGAGCTCCAAAACTGAACTGACAAAAGCATAAACAAACAAAAGTTGTGAATTGATCCTAAGAATCATTTTTATCATTGAGGCCTCTATTTCCTTCAATTTCCTCTATTTTTCCTTCAATTTTCCTCACATGCAATCCTCTGGCCTTTCACCTTCCTTTTCACCTATTTTCCTTTATTCTCATAAATAAATGTCAATTAATGCCTCTTTGCCTTTTCAATGACTTTGCCAATTTTCCTTAGCCATAATAAACCAAATGAACAACCACTATGATGTTTTTTTTCCCAACATTCAACTTGGAATATGTGTCCCATGACCTTGGTCTTATTTTGTCTTTATTAACTTTATTACATGAAATTATAACCCGGGGATTTTATAGACCCTTCCCCCTTAGGGGAACACTGTCCTCGATGTTCTATGACACTTAATACCAACAATACCATTGAAAACCAAAAAATAATCCCCATGGAGCTTTATAACCCAACTCGATGCAATATTTACAATGAACAACTTGTTGAAAAGAAAGACCAACATGACAAACATAACAACATGAAAACCATACCACTTATTGGAGCTTTATAACACATCTCACTATGGTATTTACAAAAAAAACCAAAATGTATACATATACCAAAATTACTTTTCCTCAACCAACAAACAATGAAGGATACCTAGCCCGCATCTGATCAGCGAATTCCCATGTAGCTTCATCGAGCCCTAAGTGTTTCCACTTCACTTTAACTTGCTTGATTGCTCGTTCTAGAGCATTAGTTGTTTCCGTTGCACTAAGCATTGAGGTTCTAGATGGAATTCTCCTTTTGGCTCCACCTACAATAAAAACCAATCAATCACATGATCAACATCTTTCACATATATTTTATGCAATGAAACATGGAAAACATCATGGAATTTCATTGTCAGAGGCAGTGCAAGTCTATAGGCCACAACTCCAATCCTCTCAAGGATCATGAAAGTCCTGCAATATTGATGTGCCAACTTGACACATGATCCAATCCTCAAGGATAACCTCTTGGGCTTTATGCGCAATTACACGAGCTCCCCAACCTAAAACTCATTAAATTCCATGTGTTCATATGCATAATGTTTATGTCTATCTTGTGCTACCTTTACATTCTTCTTGATAACCTTCATTTCCTATTCCATCTCTGCCAACATGTCTGGCCCGATCAAAACCATATTCACTAGATCACCCCCGCTGATTGGAGTATTACAACTCTGCCCATATAGTGCCTCAGATAGACTCATCCTCAGTGATTCCCGATACCCATTATTGTATGAAAACTTAACCATTGGAAGATACTCCTCCCACTTCCTCTCCTGGTGCATAACATACATTCTCAACATGTCCTCCATGATGTTGTTGACCCTCTCTATCTATCCATATGTATGCAGATGATAAGTTATACTGAAAGCCAACTTTGTACCCAAAACTACAAATAACTCCTTCCAAAACCTAGAAGTGAACTTAGCATCTCTGTCTGGCACAATCTTTCTAGGAATATGATGCAATCTCACTATCTCCCTGATGAATACCTATGCTACCTCACTATCTGAATAAGTAGACTTAACCACTATGAATTGAGCTACCTTATTCAATGTGTCAACCACAACCATGATGGAATCATTCTTTCTCAGAAGTTCTTGAAAAAACTATAATGAAATCCATATAAATGACCTCCCATTTCCACTTTGGAATCAGAATCAACTGCAATAGACCACCTGGATTCTTGCACTATGTTTTTACCTATTGACAATCCAAACACCTGGCGACGAACTCAACTACCTCTTTCTTCAGATTCGTCCAATAGTAGAACTTCTTCACAACAATCAATGTCTTATGATATCCTTGATGACTTGAATATGGCTTAACATGAAATTCACAAGCACAAGCTCTTACCCAATGATGAACTATTTTCTTAGTACCTGTAGCCAATTGCACCAACCAAGACTTTGTGTGCACGTCTTTTCTCAAGCCACACTTATCCACCAAGTCAAGATTAACATAACTATAATTAGATCTAGGGTTGATTTGAACTTAAATAAGAACGCAACAACTTACAGATATAATCATAAACACAGAGATGCAGCAGAAAAACACTTCATTTCATTAATAGAAAAATATTGAACTTTGCTTACAAACAGAATGGAAATAAGATAGCGTGGGTGATGGTAGCTTATCTCTGAGAAGATATGTGGTGGCTACATGCCTTTGAACTATGTTACAATCATGGTAAATTTTGGGGGCAAATTATAGCCCAAAGGCGAAATTTGAGGGTTTTTACATTTTAAGAGGGCGAACTTTTTATTAAAAACCCTTTTCATATAATTAGCCCCAACTTTATTTAAAAAATAATTAATTTTTTTATTTTAGCCC